>JAIPRM010000858.1:20253-33085 GCA_025469315.1 Stegophylla sp. TES_Ste_2020 | reverse complement strand
TTTTCATAAAGTTCGGATCAAAAAATGATGGTTTCCGAGTCGTTTTTGTCAAATTTTGGGTAGTTATTTCCAAAAAAAAAAAAAAAATGAAGAATTGAGAAATTCAAAAAATGACCTCTCTAAAGTACTATCTAGAGGCAAATCCGGTTTCAAAAATTTCAGCATATATTATCATTATTAATTTTTTAATCGAATAAACCTGAATTTGCGTCTTTGACTAACGATTTTCTGCGTGAAAGTGTAATGTAAGTATACACCACTGAGAATACAAGAACATTTAATTCGTTGACATGTTATTAACACAGTGCTTTTCCCGAGAGTTTCCCCGAGGTTTGTTCATCACCCAAAAATCAATTTTCAACGCGCTCGATTGGATTATAATTATTATTATTGAATACAACGTTTACAGCTGTTCGGGTTTTATACATTAATTAAACCCCATCGACAGTGTAAATGACAATTATTATTAAAAGACAAGCGTAGGATTTTTTCTGTACGCTCTGGACGGATTGATTTTGTACTCGAATCGCATAAAACGGGGGGGGGGGGTATAGTTATGGAGTTATTTACACACGAACACGCATTTTTGACGTCCAAAATTTTGTTTCATAATTTTCGACGGGTACCACTCGCAAAAAACACACCGAATCCCAAATTTTCATGTTTATAATAATTTCCAATTGAAAATACTAAAATATAATGTTTTAATATTCACAAAATGCAATGCAATATAACAGCAATATATATATTAGGGCAGTGTTTCTCAACCTGGGGGTCGCTAACTTATTATTTAGGGTCGCCGACATTTAAATGAATACAGAATATAACAAAGACAATATAAATCCATCCTAAAATCAGATGAAAATATGCTCATTGTAATCAAGAACAATATTGATTGAATCGACTTTAGAATAAAATTATTACAACAGATTTATAAAAACATCAAAACTATTTTGTTTATTTTGGTTAAAAATGAAAACGAATATCCTGACTCAACTGAAGCTTAGAAACACTAAAAACCTTTAGTCCATTTTCAACAAATTATTTATGTGAAATAACAGAGTCTCCTCTATCATATAAATTGAATGGGAATACCGACTGAAATTTTTTTTTAACAAATTCTATTAAACCAAAGACTGAAAATATCATTTCAGATCAACAACAACGACTAACTACCAAGCCATATTAATTTAAAGATGAATTATTTGAATTTTTTTTACATGTATTATATTTCTATAACAAAGTATATAAGTAAAATGGATGCTTTATATTTCTTTAAAATCATATTTATTGTATTTATTATACTATTGCAATTCCATAATATTCGTAATCTATACTTAAATGTAAAATATATATTTAGGGGTAGCTAAAAATTGGTTATCTGATTTCACAGTGAAAAGGTTGACAATGTATTAGGGGATCCAGACGAGGGAAAAAATAATCGTTTTGTCTGGAAAACTTTTTTAAGTTTGTACGATTTTTAAAAATGCTTAAACTCAAAAACAACGATATTGGATCCAGGGTATGTTTGCCATAAACGAGGACGATATACATTATATTATTTTAACACACGACTCGGGTGCCAGACGGCTGAAGCTGCCGGAGGTGCCCATTTGTCTATTATTACTGGCTTAAACCGCAATTTAGTCGTGAAGGCTGGTGTAATTAGTCGCCACAGCCCCCGCCCCCCTCCCCCACAGCTATAACGACTAACGTAATAATATTAAAATGACAGTGGCTGCTGAAGTGATTACAGTATCCCACTGTCCACTCCGACACCGCCGCGCCGCGCCGTCTGCTGGTGACGTTGTGATACAACTATTATATTTAATCCATTAATACGTGTACATCAGACTGTTACAATTATAAAAAAAAATTGTCAAATTTTGGGTAGTTTTTTCCAAAAAAAAAAAAAATATTGAAGAATTGAGAAATTCAAAAAATGACCTCTTTAAAGTACCATCTAGAGGCAAATCCGGTTTGAAAAAGTTGCTGGTCGAAACTTTTGGACAAGTATTTCCATACAAAAAGTTGTACACAGAAAAAAAAATAAACACCATTGTAAAAACACTTCGTTCACAATCTAAAATACTCTATAAATTAAAAACGGTGAAAAATTCACTTTTAAACTATCTGTAACATAAAACGAGTTACGTACTTGGAATGCATTTCCCTCTAGAGTCTAGAGCAGTATAGAGCATTAAATAAAATAATTTAAAAATGCATTTTGCATTGAAATCCAAATCTATATATTATCACTTATATAGAGTATATAGCCTATAGATATTATATCACAGACGGTTCATAAGAAAATTAATCATAACTGTATATATTAATTATAATATTATTATATATAATATCTTAACACACATTTTTACATATTTTCTTTAGATTCGCAGAATAGAATTGTGATTTCATAAAATGCCTATTTAATCGTAAATAGATTATTTAACTGACACTAATTACTCACTGAATTGAAATCAAATCAAACTAAACAAAGACCAGAAATAATATGTAACAGTAGATTTATACAAGCTTTAAAATCGTTAACACATTGCGAAACATACTAATTAACTATGCAAAAGAAACAAAGGAAACTTCAAAAATATATCAAACGAAATTATTTTAATACGACTCTCCGTATTTTAATTTCTCGATTGCGGTACAACTTAAATAATTACGGGTTTTTTTTTTTTTGTAACAATTAAAATATTTATATTCAATGAAGGTATAGCGAGTATGAACACTATAAGCATAAGGAGGAAATTCTAAAACCCCTCATTACAAACATTTAAATTCCAATCGTGATTAAATTCCAATCTTGATTAAATTATAATATTTTTTTTAATGTAGTTTATTTCTCGTATATTTATTCAGAGCGTATAATTGTATTTTAATAACAGGTATGCGTGAATTCATCGCGTATCAACTTATCGCACAACAATATTATTCATCGTCGTCAATTATTCGTCGCTTCTAATTTATCATGCGACAATTGATCAATATAATATCACGGTAAACTATAAGATTCTGAGTGAAACAAAGAAGCTTGTATTTTTACAATGATGTTAAATTTTTATATTTTTTTGCGTGCACGTGTTTTTGTATCGAAATACTTGTCCAAAACTTTCGATCAGTAACTTTTTAAATCCCGATTTGCCTTTAAATCAGAGGTTCCCAAACTTTTTTTGATACGACCCATTTTGGTCATTTTTTTTCAATTTTAGCGACCCACAACAATAACCAAATGTCCTTTTTTTCTTTTTTGCTTGAATAAGATACTGAATGAAAATAAAGCATTCTGTATTTAAATTTTTTTCGAATAATATGTACAAATGTTAAAATATAACTCTTAGAATTCATTTATTTATTACAAAATCGTGTGACAAATATTTAAAATTATACAAGTATAATATGTATACGGTTAAATGAATATTAAAAAAAAAATTATGTTTTATAAAAAGTCGGACATACTTCACACCATGCGGATTCTCCAGTCAAAAAAAAAATTTCTTCCCCAAAAATATTTTTCATATTATTGTCTGCAGTCTATATTTAAATTTATATAAAGTTTCAATTGCATTTATGTCTAATTTAGGGCTGTTTTTATCAAATTTTGAATAACTATTGAGAATTTTTAATAATAATAAACACCCTAAAGTATCATACCGAAAAAAATAAACATCATTGTAAAAAAACTAGCTTCTTCACTTCACTTATAAACTAAAATTTAACGCGACCTACCAAAAATTTAATGAGGACTCACAATTTGGGAATCTCTGCTTTAAATGGTACTTTTAGGAGGTAAATTTTCAAAATTCTCAATAGTTTTCTCAAAATTTGAGCAAAACTACATAAAATTTAAAAAAAAAAAAAAGACTATATTATTTCAATACAAACTTTATAAAAATTTAAATATTGATAGACAATAATACAAAAAATATTTTGGCGCGAGAAAACATTCAAAATATTATGAAAAAAAAAATTGTCGGAAATTTTTTTCAAACACTTTCATTTTCTCATCAAGTTATTATGCGTAACAATACATTTTGATATTGTTTAACGTCGACGGTATTGGATTTTCTCGAGAGATTTAAAATTTATTTCGTATTTTAACCGGACGAAAAGATAATATGAAGTTTATAATAGAATTCGTGAAATCGTGAGAAATTTTGAAAAGTTTTTCTCATTAAACAACGGAGAAAAGTAACTATCGGTAACCGGAGCCCCAGAATGATTAGATATCCGAGAAGAAATATTTAGCAGGTTATTCGGAAAACTTACTGTGAAAAATTCCATTTTGACCCACTCTACCGGATTTTCATTACATTCGTGCTCGGAATAGTGATTTGTGTACATCAAACGATTTTCTTAAAACTATTGCGTGATCATCACCGTCGCCGCAATTGATACGCTCATATTATTTTAACATTAACCGCTAAAATAATAATTATCGCCGCTTTTGACACGACTCGAAAAATGACATATTATTTTGATGTGATGGTGGCCGTGATATTTATCTTCCATGTACCTACGATAAACGCAAAGAGCACGTAAAATCAAAGTTACCGACTACGATTTCGTTGTTGTCCATTTCGATATTGTGTGCAAATATTTCATTTCGTTCGTTTACACTTATCTATCGTTTCCTTTTCCATTTTTCACATAATATTTAACTTTTTGAAAAATTGATGCCTTAAGTCGAAAATAAAACCTCATAGTTTATCATTTGATAATAATAAAATTGTTGTTCGTGTTTAAATATAAAATTCGGTGCACGGTTTTTAGTTAACATCGTGCATTTAAAATATACAATTAAACTCGAAACGCTGTACGAGACGTATCGAAATGGACAATTGGTTAAAACAAAATTTAATATTTAATTATAGTTGGTCGATGCGTTTGACATATTCAAATCAAAAAATTTAAATTCACTTTTTTTTATAAAATTTGTCCCTTTTTTCCAACAATAATCGTATGTTATTTCGAAAATAACTTACTTGATATTTGTTGGGTAAAACATAATTTTCTTTGGTAATTTTGAAATGATACATTAATATTTGCTGGTTAACACCACTTATTGCAACATGTAAATTCCTAAAAATTTTAATTTTAATCACTATTATGTTTATTAAAAATATTGATAGTTATTTTGGTAGCAGTTTTAAGTATATAAAATTACATTAAAATTAAATATAATATACAGATTTTGATTCAATGCAGATTTTATTCAACCTGTTAAAATAACGGAACTAGAGAATTGAATCGTTTTATTGAAGAAATGATTGTTTTAAAATTAAACACACCCATAAAACTTCATCCCATGAAAAAAATAAATATCCATGGTGCGAACTATGCCGCCCGGCTCTTATAGATATTTACTTTGAACAGAGGTGTTAAAATAAATTGGAATAATTTAAGTGAATGAAAATATTTATGGTGTCTCAACCCCGTCCAAAGAGTATATAATTTGCGCAACCGCATGAATCCGCGACTGGCGTCACTACAAGAAACACGCACGTTGTCACGTCATCACACAACGGGTGAAACAGTCGTTTTTAAAAAACAGTATATAAACCAGAAGTATTTTATTCGTTTCGAGACCTCTGAAATATTATTAATAATCAAACGCGCGCGTAAACAACGTCTATTAATAATAACAGGTCTACCACCTACTAGACGTAATCAACAACAATCGATAAACAAAATACGCAGAACCGCGTTATAATAGCGTTTTTTTTTTTTTTTTTTGTGACACTTCAAAAAAATAATTCCGGAAACAACACGTTGTCCGATAATTAAATTTTTAATTTATTTATTTTTGACGTTGAACACCCTGAAAATCGATAAGAACCACGGTCGCATACAGGGTAGGTACACGGTGCGAGTGGCTTATTGCACCAGGCCCCCCCCCCACTCATCAAGTTCTTGTATGGGGCCCATACTTAAAATTATAAACTTATCCTAATAATAAAATATTTTTTCAATAAAATCGAAAGGTAAATTATTTGCTTAACACAATGTGATGAATGAAATTGAAACGAATTTAAAATATATTAAATCAACCGTTAGATAATCTTGTGATAGATCATCCATGGTTTCGAATTTGAACTTCTCTCGAAATTATTTTTGAAATATTAGATAGCGTCTCAAAAATTCCAACTGTAGCCTGTAGATACTAGTTACGATAGTGTATGTGCATTGGTCCGGGGCTTACTTAAAATAAAACAGTTCGACACATACGAGTAAAATGATATCCGTAGTGTATCACGAAAATCTGACATATTTCAATGCGATTTCAGTGTAAAATTATTGGATTATTGCATAAGAATAATAATGCTTAAGATAACTATAAAATATAAATGAATAAAAGTTTTACATTTAAAATAATTTATTTTGACGATTATGTAATATACTGGCATTGGTGCAAATAGGAGTGCTAGGGGTCTAAGCTCCCCAATAACCACTCAAATCCCCCCATCTTTTTTGGAAATTGCATGAGGATAATGCTGCATTTGGGGAGAAGAATATGTATCAGACAAATGCCTAAACGTGTTTAGGTAATTGTACCCCTTCCCCAAAATGTTTATTCTAATTGTCCTAATGTATTTCAGTAAATGACTAATATGCAGTGTAAACGAAAATTTTGAAGAAATAAAATGCTGATTAAAAAACAACCTGGAAATATGCAAAATAAAACTTGGATTTGGATTTGAATAGGTGTAATTCAGATTTGTATCTGCAACTTTTTATTTGATTCTGTAAAAACATGAAAATACAGAAATTTTCAAATCCAACTGATATGTTTTGCTTTTTTTATGTTTGAAGTAAATATTATTGTAAAATAAGGGGCCCTTAGATTTAATTTGCACTGGGGGGCCCGTCTGTTTGTAGCTACGGCTCTGCTGAGGTAGGTACAGAACCGAACCGCAACGTTGAAGCCTTTGAACGAATCGTGAAACACATTACATCCGTTGTGTTTCGACCCAGTTTGCGCGGCGAAAAATTAGTTTTTAAACCGACGAGCCCGCATCAAATACCAATTTTGGTTTTTATCTTTCTCCATCGGCTGTCATCATTATAACCGCGTGGGTGAAATTCGCGTGATGAACAATAAAGATATAGAAGAAAATTAATGCTCCCCGGCCTTTTTTTAGTCAATTATCGTTGTACCGCGGCCGTCAACGACGCGAAATCCGCTTAGTGCCAAGTGGTATCAAGCACTCGTTTTAAAAATATTCGTTTCCCTCTCGGTAGGTATTTATCACGATTTACCGCGCGGAGTTATTATTAAAAAGAAATAATAACGTCCGCGGCGGCGGTGGAATAATATATATTTTATACTAAATACAATTTCACACGCATGACACGAGAGCACGCTGCGCCGTTCGACACTCGCTAATACATCCGAATGCGTGGAAAATAATATAAATTATGGATATTATGTTTTCATAGTAGTTGTATACAGGGTGTATCACGGAGATCTGACAATTTTACACTGAAATTGCATTGAAATAATTGTCAGATCTTCGTCGTGATACACAACACCAGGGACGTAGCCAGGAACGTGGCCAGGACGTGGCCAAACTTTGACCAAAATCAAATTAGAGTGACAAATGTTTAGCGCAACTTAACTCTGTTTCATGATGAAAAAAAAACACAAGACAACCGCATTGTTATCACAACTAAAATTTGAAAAAAATAAATAATATTCTTATTTCAAACATTGTATACGTTCAGAACGTTCTAAACTCGCTCCAATTTAACCCTATGTACTTATGTACTAAATTTTTATTTTAATATTTTAATTTTTAATCCCATCACCAGCAACACATCCCTTCGCCACAGTAATAGGGCACACGATAAGCAGAATTAGGTATCAAAATATCAGTGTAACAATGTTCTTAATAATAATTTTAATATGTTAAATTAAAAACATATAAAATCAAAATATTATCCGGATTTCATATCCTTTCTCACAATTACAATGATTTTTGTTCGACTTAAGATTTAATGAACGTTATAAGTATATCAGACAAATAGTTGGGGTTGCCTGTGGGGTAGCCAGTAAACTGTAAAGGGTGGCCTGGCCACCCCAGGCCACCCTTTAGCTACGTGCCTGCACAACACCCTGTATGTATAACATCATTCATTTTATCAATAAGCGTTTTTCCGATCGTCGAATGACACGACAACGTGTACAACTAACATTTAAATAATTCTTCGTTTAACATATTAAATAACGCGAACGACGTATGTAATATTCTAAAAAAACATTGAACGTATTGTTTCGTTTTACAGCACATGTACTCGGACAGCAAAAAAGTAACGTTGCGATACGCTAATTTGCTGATGAACGGCGAATACAAGTGCGAAGTGTCCGCTGAAGCGCCGTTTTTTACCACCGTGCACGCCGAATCGAAGATGGCCATCATAAGTAAGCTCACTCGAACGTTAATAATAACTCTTGCACTGTAGTATTTGTGTTCAATAGCAACTTCGAAGTTTTCAACAATCCTATAACATATGTTACATAATATGTGTAAACTAATGTAAATTATTTTAATTATAATTACAAATAATAAAGTTCCCAAACCCCCATTTTATTAGGAAAAAATGGATTGTACTTAATTAATTTATTATAAACGGAAATTTACAATAAATAGTTTTTATTTTCCCTTGTATTCGTATAGATAGACAGTAGCATAAATGTATCAGTATTTAAAAGATTACAGGAATTAAAATTCATGGTTTTTCTTTTTTTTTTTTTTAAGGCATTATATAAATCAAAACTTGTTAAAATATTTTATAAATTGCATATTAGAATATTAGACACGGTTTTTTACTTTTCTATTGCTAACGAGTGTGGGAAGGAGGTGAAGGATGGAAAATATGAGCTTTATATAAAACAGAAATAATATAATGTGTCATAGTAAAAATTGCAAATAAAAGAGCTTGTGCCAATGTGTGTTGTGTGTGTCACATTTGTGTAGAATCAATCAGCAGTTACGTAGGTATACAAATTAAGCGCCGAATTCGGTCGTTATTCTGTTTACACCGTTCTTTTATTTTTATTAAAATATACAATTCAATTAAAACTAATCGATTTACGTTGGTTCGTTTTGTTGTGCTCGTGTAGAGGTATTCATAAAGTGGAGTATGACTGCCAGCCAATATTATTGAGTACATAATAATTGCATAATAAACAGTAAAATAAAATGCGTCAATGATTAATATTTACTTTTTTTTTCGTACAGTTAAATATCCTCACAATGTGTCTTTTTCTCGAGTAGGTGCTTAATAATAATTAACCGACCGAATCAATATCTCATATACGTTTAATCGTTTTACAATGGAATGTAGGTAATATAATGAAAAACTAGACTTGGCACCACGAGTATTCTCCGGCTCATCAAACAGAATACACTCGGTAGGTGTGTTAAATTTAAATGAAACGATAAACCAATTTCTTTAATGAAACGATTTTGAACAAAGCTTTAGTTTACTATACGTAATAATAATTATTATAAATTTCATACATAACAATTTTTAATACCAGAATAAACCATGTCTATATTTTTATTATTTATAAAAACAATCAATGTTTTAACCAGTGTTTTAAAGCTCTTATAATTAAATCACAATTATTGATTTTTTTAGACAGCTTACCGAATATTCCAATTTCGTTCAAATTGAATTTTTGTTTCATAAATTTTTTGTTTATGGGCCTAAAACGAACTATTGTACCTAGTGTGCACTTTTCACTATTCAGATGTATTATTTATTTTTTTTAAATACGCAATTCATAAAAATATATTCGATCGCCAAACGCCAAAAATATTTACAAAAAGCGACATTAGTATGTGATGTCAAAGCCAATTTTAGATTCTGAGCAGAAATTAGTTTCAAATACAATAATATATACATTTCAATAAAAAATAAATTATAAATTTCCTTTGTGATAGTAAATTAGTTACGAAATGTATGTTGATTGTTATTTTAAAATGAACGATTACGGGGTATGAAAGTAAGGAATCTATGTGTATATACAATTTTATAATCCTCTTCCCTCATAATATTTCTCTTCTTGCTTATAATATAATGCAATTGAAGTTTCGTTTCATTTAATAAAACAACCACATGCTTGTCATTCCATGCATTCTAATTTCAACTTCAAAGTAATTATTAATTACTATACATAAGGAAACAATTTTATGAATTATTATTTATTTATCATTATTATTATTATTAATTATTATCCATTAGAAACTTACCATTATTCAGAATTTAATAAGAAGCATAGATATAAAATAATATTTTAAATTAAGAGTCAATTATTAAGTCGGTTTATAGCAATTTTTACTCTGATAGTCGCATTAACAGTAGGTACAAAAGTACAAAGATAATTTTTATATGAGTAACGTAACGCGTCCGCATTAATCTCTAGAACATGTTTTATGGCTCAAATTGATTGGATGTCGAAATTCACTGTTTTTAAATAATCTGTTACCTTTTTATTATGATTAAAAAAACAATTGAGAAAGAACTGTAAACACTCATACTGCAGCTATAAAACGTTTATTTGTAAAATAAATATAAATACAAAATATTTATCTTTGATGAATATCAAATTAAAAAAAAAAGATTGTTCAATTCATTTCTAGAAATCGAAATTTTCGATATATTTAATTTTTTTTGAACACAATCGTAGATATTTTCTTCTGTAATAATATATAACGATGACAATTGATAATTTTTTTTTTTTTTCAATAATGATTTTTCGTGAAAAGAAAAAAACAAATTATTACAATAACGTTTTGATTTACAGCTTTCTACACGAATTCGTTAACGTAGTCGCTTTCCACGTATATAATATATTTCGAAACATCTTGCATTTAAATCAAAACCATAGAATATGAAATCAAAACTGTTATCTTAATACATGTAATATTTTGCATAACAAGACTAAATAAGTTATTTAGCTATAGCTGTATTGTATTTGCCGAAATGTATTGTCTTCCCATTTCGATTATTCGAATATAAAATAGTAGTGCAATTCGCTCGCCGGCAATAATTACTATCGAAATCAAATACAACAACAATAATAATGGTAAATAAAAATACATTAATATTTTAAACTTTTTTTCTTTTCTAATAACTTCATATTGAATCGCTTACGCAAAAGTTTAACAATAATTCATTAAAAATCATTAAGAAATTAAGTCATTATTTGTTATTATTTTTATAGACTTTCAAAAGTTTATTTTGTACGTTTTGATTGAGATAAGTCATTTATTAGTTTTACGTGACCCATTAAAGAAATATTTTTGTTTCTCTTATCTAAATTATCAAACTTGTAGCGTTTAAAAAGTTTCCGATACCAAATATTTACTCAATAATAATAATAACACTTTGCCCCCCTCCACCCCGTGTCGACTACTGTTTTGATTAACATAATACTCAAACGGTAAAAACGCATTAAACATCAAGTTGTAACGTAACATCAGATTATTCCGAGTAGGGTAACGGCGTCTAATAAAAACGAAAGTATTATATTTTGAAAAATGTTAATTCGCCAAATCGACGTGATCGCGTAGTCGTAAAAATCACTAATACAAGCAGCAAACGCATCCGGTGGACGGACATTGGCTCAAAGAGGTGAAAAAACAAAATAAAATTAAGTACGGATATAGGTATAATATCTAACCCAGAGGTTCCCGACCTTATTTGACTCACGGCACCCCAAATATTTTCGAAAAATTCTGAAGCACCCTAAACCCTATACTCTTAATTAATATATCGTGTATTTATATTTTATAATTTGTGTAACTTTGTTTTTTCTTTAGCTAGGTATAACAAAAAAGTGGCAGAATAGTATATGCCTACATAGTATATTATATTTTATTAAACAAATTAATACATTTTACATTCTGAGTGAAGCGAAGAAGCTAGTATTTTTAAAATTTTATGTTTATTATTATTATTTTTTATGTGTACACGTTTTCGTATAGTAATACTTGTCCAAAAAATTCGACCAGCAACTTTTTGAATCACGATTTGTTTCTACATCAGGATGACCATACTTCCTGTTTTATACAGGATTGTCCTTTATTTCGGCTCTGTGTCCTGTTGTCCTGACAAACTTCTCTCAGGACGCTTTTTGTCCCTTCAATTTCAATATTAATACTGTACTGTCCCATATTAATACCGTTTTTTGACTTGCTGTTGATTTGAAATTTTCGAAATGAAATTATTGAACAGAATAATGTAAGAATCTAGAAATCTTTTGGATAGGTACCATTATATTAATAATATTACAATCGTAAAATGAATTAACAGGTGGTTTTTTTTAGAAAGTAAAGTATATACAATATGCACGAATAAAGGATTTGAAGAAATTTTTAAAAGTAAAAATTATTTAGTTTCGTTATGTTATTTTACGTGTTTAAATTTAATCTATAATAGGTTAGGTTTAAAAATTATACTTTTGTCACGATTCGAAAACATATATATATATGTAATAAATACTTATTTATTAAAAATATTATGAAAAATATTTTTGTCCTGTATTTTATTTTCTTAAATATGGTCACCCTATTCTACATGGTACTTTTAAGAGGTAATTTTTCGAAATTCTCAATCGTATATAAAACCAGTATGCCGATTAAAATAGATAGAACATTACATACAATTACTACAAATTACAAAAAAAAAAAAAAGCCGGATATACTTCGCACGATGGGTGTACTTCGCACGACGGGTGGTATTCTCTTGACGGGCGTATTAAATTTTAAAGAAACGATAAATCATTTCTTCAGTAAAACGATTCTGA
>JAIPRM010000858.1:0-20153 GCA_025469315.1 Stegophylla sp. TES_Ste_2020 | reverse complement strand
TGAAGAATTGAGAAATTCAAAAAATGACCTCTCTAAAGTACAATCTAGAGGCGAATCGGGTTTCAAAAAGTTATTGATCGAAACTTTTGAACAAGTATTTCTATACGAAAAGTTGTACACAGAAAAATAAAAAATAAAATAAAAAAAAAATTTTAAAAAAATAAATAAAAAAATAAACATCATTGTAAGAACACTAGCTTCTTCACTTCATTCAGAATCTAAAATAAAACACACTAGGTTTTATATAATCAGCTACGCTATTATACACACATACATTATATTTTTCATCAAATTTTGGCAGCACCCCGCGGTTGAGAATCACTGATCTAATAACCTAACCTATCTATCGTTTAAAAACACAACCATTTCGCGGGTGTAAATAACTCGCGCGGGCGCCTGCTTAATGACGACGACGACACGTATTCCTCTCGTAAAGCTTTTGCACACGCCTTATAAACAACAACAACAGCGAGGAAGCTACACGGGGAATCGAATACATCAATGTCTAGAAGGGAATTCGTCGTCGTCGTCGTCGTCGGGGATAGAGCCGTTAATATTAATTATGTTTTAGTACTCGTCCGTACACACCACCCCGTGTGCGCACATTGTGTCTACTGGGGGAGTGTGTGTTTGTGTCGGTCCTGAAAGTATTCCAGCAACGCACGACGCGACGACGCCTTCTTGTGTACACTATATACCACCTAGGTAAGGTAGGCCGCCTGACAGCGTTGTTATCATTATTATTATTATTATTATTACGACGGTCTCCGTTGAAAAATGGTCACACGGGCTTAGCTTACACACTGCGCGGCGGCGACGATAATATTGCACACAACAATACGTCGATTTCCCTCACCCAATTATTTTAATAGCCCATTCGCCGCCACAACGAACTGCTATTAAACGCCGCCGCCGCCCCAGCCCTCCGTCGAAATGACTAAGTAAAAACACGTAACTCTGCACTTTAAAACGAAACGTCCACGACGGCTGCGACTCCCCCCCGCCCCGCCTCCTCTTGCGCGGCCGCCCACACGAGCACGTATAAATCCCACATATGGGCACCTCCCCCCCCCTCCACAGGTTATTTTTCACGTTTTACCCGCCTGTACATTTTTTTTTTTTTTTTTTTTTTATGTAACCAGCTAGGTGTGTGTGTAGAATATGTCATTTGGTGTATAGTAACAGCAGCTTAAGCGTACCGTAAACGTCATTAATAACACGTCTTTGGAATATTTGACAGTAATTTTTATTTTTAAATTCCGCCGAGAGGAGCCGAGAAGCTAGTGTTGTTGTTATAACGGTGTATTTTTCTTTTTTTTTATGTACACTTTTTTGTACACAAATACTTGTTCTCAAAAGTTTCGTACAAAAACTTTCTGAATTACGATTACTCGCCTCGAGGTAGTACTTTTTCAAAATTCTCAATAGTTTTCTCAAAATATGAAAAAATACCGAAAATTTGATAAAAAAAGACTAGAAAACAATCTTTTTCTATATCCAAATTTCATGAAAATGTAAATACAGATAGACAATAATACGAGAAGTATTTTGCCGCAAGAAAATTTTGAAAATGTGAAAAACAAATTTTTGGGAATTTTTTTTAATACTTTTTTCTCTCGTCAAAAATTGTTATTTTTTTGTAAGTACATATAAGCGCGACTAAGTAAAAATAAATCAAATACCCTTTAAGTAATATAATATTATATTAATGAAATATAATAAGTTATTTTGTCAAATAAAATATTTAGTAGACTTTTTTTTTTAAACATATAACAATATGTTTTATTTTATTTAAATTAAGTAATAAATGAATTGTGTTTGAATTATAATATTTTACGAAAATCCGTTTGATTTGGCAAGGTACACAGGAGAAATAATGTTTAAGGGTTGGGTTTAAGTATATCCTTCCGAGACTATTGAATAATACGCGTTTAGAAATTACTTGAAATTCACAATGGTGTAAAGTTTGTGAGAAAACATCCGCGATTATTACGAGAGAAATTATTTAATCGATATTAAATTATAGTTTTGTTTTGGTTATATATCTCATAACTAATAACTTTTGTCTTAAAACTATAATGTACATAAAAAGTAAAAACACAGCAAAAAAAAACCCAATAATCTGTTTTCCTTTTCGTGCTACCCGATTAAAATAATTTAATGATGTATAATAAATTCAAAGTTCGGGGCTTATAGCATTTGCATACTTTTATTATTAACCCGTAATACACAGCAGTGTGCTAAATAAATCCATTGCATGAGGCCATGATATAAAATCAGAAATTTAAATACATATACCTATTCTATAGGTTTTTCTCTTGTGTATTTATTTTTTATTATTTTACATATTTTAGATTCCGAACAAAGCGAAGAAGCTTATGTTTTTACAATGATATTTTTTTTTTCTGTGAACAGTTTTTCGTATGGATCTACTTGTCCACGAGTCTCGATCAGCAACTTTTTCAAACCGGATTTGCCCCTAATTGATACTTTAAAGAGGTCATTTTTTGAATTTTTCACTTCATCAAGTAATGTAATAATATATTATACACTAATATATTACATATATTAGTTACACTTCATAATATACCTACCACGGTTATCTATCACGTAGATAAACGTGATACCTCCGTATCTTTATTATTATATTGATACAATTAAAATGAAAAAAATCGTTATTTTATAAAATAATACGTATTCAACTAATTTTATTATCATATAAAAATTCACTTGAATTGTCTTTACAACGATATTTCACATGAAATATTTTCAACATATTTAGTTCACCGATATATATGTTTTCAAATTCAACATTTTAATGGTATAAAAGAAATTTACATTTTTTAATGATTTTTTTTTTTCCCCCCGTTAGTCTCCAAAACTATTAACAATAAACAATAATCTGACAGCCCGAAATACTAGATGTACATTGTATCGACTACACCCGATCGATAAGGAAACAATATGAAACTTTTGAAGCAATTTTACCATCCCCGAAAGTGTTTTCTGAGAAATAAAAGTACTCCATTGTAAAACCAATTTCTTTCGTCGCTTATCTCAGAATCTAAAATTACACCGATCTGTAAAAAAATATATAAAGACATCATTAGAATCGTCCTATTACATTGTTCTGTTACAAAAGATTGATTGTTATTATCCATTAAAAAAATTCGAATCACGAAAAAATTATTTATAATTTCCCGCGACACGTTTTTATTTTCACATCACATTGATTTCGTTCGTATCGATTATTTAAATATATGTTAATATCCATTACAATATTTCGAATCTCCTCTTTTTCGAATAAATATCAAAATTATTCGTTAAATCAAGTAATGAACCAAATTTAAATTACCGAATAATTATTGTAGTTTCCGTGATTTTTAATAAAACTAAAAACATTATGCAACTCCTTTGTTTTCTGAGTATTAAAAAATAATTTTTGACCAACGGTGAAAAATTGTATTTTTTTTTTTTTAGGTTTACCGAAATCAAAAGAGTTACCAAAAATTAACGGAGGCTCCGGAATTTATCAAACCGGTGACACTGTTTACTTGAATTGTACATCGGCCAAATCATTTCCGGCTGCAAAACTTCGGTGGTATATCAACGACGAAATAGTGAGTTATAATATTTATAATTATCTAACCAAACAATTATTATTGTAGTACAAAGATTAATTATTAGTATTAACCGGAAAAATGAAATCTTTTGAAAAAAAAAAATGAGTTTTTGTTGTATTAAACCACGCTATACAAAATTATACAATATGTTGCTAATTAATCAAACTTAATTAACAAGTTGTACTCAAACTAACTCTTTGTAAAAATAAGTTTTTACAATTATTGTGCGAGTATACGTTTTGAATTTTAATAACCATCAAAAAGTTACGAATTCGTATTTTTCACCAATTTTTCACAGTGCACATTTCTACAATACTTCAAAATACAGCGTAACCAATAAACATAATAGTAGTGGGTAATAATTATAATTACTACGGACGTTTTAATTATTACTTGAATATTTTGAAAACGTGTGAGCAGAAACACAAATTACCCCGTGACAATGTATCTTCTTTTTTTAATTGGGCATAACCGCTGCTATATTACACTCCTCTACAACATGAAGCAAAAATAAAGAAAGATTAATAACTTACGCTAACTTTTGATATTAAAATCGAAGATAAATGAAACGAAATTTATTACAATCATAGAACATAAATTTTAAAGTACTTTGAAAACTTTACTAATGAAATATAATAATATTTTGTAACATAAAATCAATATTATTATTTACTTCAATGACTATAACTACAAATTCATTAGTTTTAATTATTTCAATCAGAGTTCAAACGGCATGTTATACTATTATAGTTAATTCAGTTAAATAATAACCGAAAACAAAAAAATAAATTTGAGAAAACTATTGAGAATTTCGAAAAATTACCCTTCTAAAGTACCATCTAGAGCAGAATTCGATTTCAAAAAGTGGCTGATCCAAACTACTGAATAAATTACGAATGTGTTAGTAGAAAAAAAATGTATTTTCATCATCGTTATAACTTATAACAATAGTATGTATCTTTCTCGTTTCTTTCAATATTTAAGCTAGTAACTTACTATACAGTGGCGTATGCAGAAATAATTTCCAGTGAGGGGGGGATGTAATATTTGAGTAGAATAAACTTCTGGGATTATTTTCCCGAGTAAGCTTTTAAAATTATTTATCTTCTAAAATTAAATTAGAAATGTATACAAGTTAATTGCTTTATCATTTTGAATAGAATTTAGGAAAATGTATATTTTAAAAAATTAAGAAATATTTGAACGTCTACAACTGTATTCGGTAAATTTCAGACTTTGATAGGTAAATAATTCTTAAGATTAATTATTCATTTATTGATAATAGTTGATACTTATTGGTCGATGAGTTTTTTTTTTTTTTTTACTTGTTTATCTCCTAATAAATATACATAAAACATTGAATATTCCAATTACTGATTCAAGACGAATAAACATTATTTTTATTGTATAGTGGTATTTTTTGAATATTTACCTAAATTCTCTTTTCTTACGATTTGTAAATAATTGTATAGTTCATATTAAAACACCAATTCCCCGAAATTGTTGTGTTTGTACTTTTAATACTATCATATTTTGTAAAAGGAATTACTATGATCTTTTCTTGTTAAGAAAATTGTACGGGGAAAGTTATTATATTATATCCCATTCTTCTCTCTTTGGCCACGCTACTAAGTCGTCACTGTACCACTCCGATAATTATTTCTATTACCGATTACAAAATATGTAATATTATATTGAATGTTTGTTGTTGTTAATTGAATTTTTTTTTTTCTCTCGGTTAGGTAAGTTCCAATTACGACCGCTCTGAAAAATTACACAGTGGTCTGTACATCAGCATATCCAAGTTAAATTTGTCAGCGTCTCCAGATTTTTTTCACAACGGTTTGATGAAAGTCACTTGTCAAGCCGTCATCAGCTTCGGGCGTCCGAAATCATTACCGCCGCCTGAAGAATATAAACACGAAGCAATAGTCTTGGGTAAGTGCGAAATTCCATTATCTCTGTTCCATTTAAACGTTGTTTGCAATTATTCATAGTTTCGATTTGTGTAAAATATACATTTACCGCGATCTCCGCTTGATCGCCAATTATCGTTAATAGATTATATTAATTTGACAAATACACGAAATGCGGATACTACTCAATAATTACGAGTATTGAACTATTTTCATTTTTCATTTTTATCACAACCGTAATTTAATTTTTTTTTTTTTTTTTCATTAATACAATTAATTGATATTCCCGACCTAAGACTTTCCATATCTGTAGATAGTATAGGATATAAGATTGTGGCTAAATTTTTATCATGATATACATTTCTTAAGTATTCTAACATAATATGTACAGATGTTAAACTAATATTTAGTAAAATTTTGTTAATTTTTCGATACATTTTCCCCGTTTTTGGAAAAAGTATTAAGAAATTAGAAAAATATCCTCTTTAAAGTACCATCTGGGTATGATTCTAATTCTATAGAGATACTGATCAAAACTTTTGGACAAGTATTTCTAGACGAAAAAGTGTTGACAGAAAGAGAAAAACAAATAATAAACATCATTGTAAAATCATAAGTTTCTTCACTCCGATCAGAATCTAAAATACAACCTTTTGGTAAAAAAAAATATATATATATATACATATATACGTATGTTTTAGGTGAAAATTACCAATGTCATTCTAATTGTCACTTAAAACGTTTCTTTAGTGTTAGATATATATATAAATTATGTTGTCCAGCTCATTATACTGATAACTAAATATTTTATAAGTTAAAAATTTACAAAATATAATATATTTCCAAAAATTTATTTAAAATATAGGTATTCCAAAAAAGCGGTCAAATTTTATCGAAATATTTTTCAGTTTTTATGACACTGTTGTTTGTATTGGGCGAAAATTTTAAGATCCTTGTACCATTTGTTTTGACGTTATAACTAAATTATTAATTTAATGAAACGAATTATTTTACCAATTTTTACTCGAATTTAAAGTATTTTTTCCATGTTTTTAGAAAAACTATTAAGAATACCGAAAATTACATTTCTAAAGTAAAACCTATTTAAATTCTTTACCGGAAATTTTAACTAAACGTACTGATCCAACCATTTTTTAAAGTAGAAAATGTGTTAACAGAAAAAAATAATAATAAAATAAACATTATAGTAAAACCGCTAGCATCTTCGCTCCACTCAGAATCTAAAACAATAAATTACAAGTCTATTTTGTTGTGAAATATCTAATTAAATATTAATGAAAATAGCATCTTGACTAACTAAAAGCGTAGGTTGACAGTTAAAATTTTCAAAATATACCAAAAAAAAGGTACTGGATTAAACCAGAATGGAATTAAAAATAAGCGTTTTATACAATTATTTATTCAAACTGTTGGAAATAAAAATCAAATTAAAAGACACAAACACTTTGGAAAGAATAATAAAGGATTTTTCCTACTTTACAAAGTCACCTTTTTATTTCTGTTTTATTTTAATGACTGTATTTAAATACCGATTCAAGAGCTCAAAGCCAAATAAGATGGAAGTGAAATAATATTCATCATAATGTAAGTAATTGATATTGTTTCAACAAATGTCCCAAATTTTTAATTATTTAAGGAAATATTAATTGAAAGTTCTTTAATTAAAAAGCAATACGATTATAAAATACTTACAATTGAATATATAATTCTTATCAATTAAAAAATAAATAAAAATATTTTTATGCATAAATGGTGATAATCACCTTTAACTTCAACCATCAACTTAAACACTCAATAAATTTATTTTGAATTAAATATAACAATCAAAGCGTATAGTAAAAACTGTAAAAATATAAGCTAAATTTCCATTAAATTGGTATTAATAATTCAATTATAAAAGTAAAAATAAGGGTATTAGAATTTTGAAATTATTTAGCAAAAGTGTGGTACTAAATAAATAATATTAAAAAAAATTTGTACAAGTTTGGAAATATCTCGTTTTTTAAAAGTTTATGAGTGATGAACTATGAAATTATTCATGTTAAGAACTTCAAAATTAATGAAACTTTACTCATAAACACTACGTACTAATGGGTCATAAAAAATCTGAAAAATCATTTTTATTTCATAATATTGTTTAAAGTTCGAATTTTAACAAAACTGGTCATTTTCACGAAAAATAACGATTCTTTTCAATCAAAAACTAATGAAATTCAAAATTCTTAATCAAATAAAATTTTATTTGCCCGACTAACCCCATATAATATCTTATACCACTTAAGCCAATCGTTGAACTGATCTACCCGAAATGCTGCATACCCACCACCGGGGTTACTCTTCTGAAATTTCCTAACTTTAAACATTTGCCAGCTACCTTCCCGTGATGCAAACTATGCAGGGTTTTTTTCAATTAATTATTTTTAATGATTTGTACGAAAACAAATTTAAATCTTAATTTTTGAAATAACTTTTTAAAATTAGATTCTGAATGCAAATTTAATGTAAAGCAAATTTTTTAAAATAAGTATTTTATGGAAATTTCGAACCTTTACTATTGATACAAATCAAGTGATGCATTATAAACTAATTAAAATTATACAATATTAATACAATACAAACTAAACAATTTTATACAAAAAAAATTATGAAAGGATTCGTATAACACATAACATAGATCCAAAAAGAAATAGTTACAAAATAAATCCGTACCTATTAGATAAAAAAATTTCGAGGAAGTATATGATTTTCCATCCTTCCTCCTGGACCTCATTAAAATTTCATGGTAAACATAATTTAATGAAAATATTTGTGACAGTTGGGAATAAAATGTACGCGTTTCAATGTTTAAACAGCACTGTACATAATATATATATATATATGTATATATTTGTATATATTTATAATATTTAAGTACCTACCTACGTTACGGGAACACGATTGAAATTGCTAATGAACAAAGACAAAGTTCTTAGAATAAATTATGTAACTCGTTTACTTAAACTGACAGTGAATCCTCTACTAATGGATATCTCCGAAAAAATGGACACTTTATTAATAAAAAGAAAATTTGCCTTCTTTACATTCATTATGCATATGATATAAAATCATTTACAAACTCAGGTACTTAATGTTTACCTCCATTATAGCAAAAATAAGGATATTACTTTGTTTTTCTCCATAACTTAATAAATAAATAATTGACAATCTCAAGTGAAAATAATATTCTTTAATTACACTAATATAAACTACATCACTCAATAAACCGTATGACTGTATTAACACTATCATTTTCGCTACTTCGTATTTCTCCATAATATTACAGTGATTTTTTATCTTATTTTATACTTTGATTTTAAAAACTTACTAGAATTTTAACATAACTTAATTATTATAAGATAAGGATAGCGTACAAAAACATCTAAATCAATAAAATAATATTTAAAAGACAATTAATATTATACGTATTTTACAAAATGTATATTTTAATAGCGAGTAAATAAATAAATAATTATATGTCTATCCTGTTTCCCTTGTATTCAAGAAAAAATAATTCAAGCAAATTAACATAAGTAGTACGTAAATATCCTACCGATTATATTTGTTGAATAATTAAATGTGTGTACTTTGGTTTAATAAATTAAGAAAATCGATATTATCACTAATATACTTACTTATACTATTTTAATGAAACGTGTTATTTGAAAAAAAAAAATAATAATTCATTGATCCAATAGAAGTTTTATTCATTTCTTGTGTAAATAATTATCTTTTTCTTCTTGGACTTTTGAACTTAAAAATATAATTAATTTTACTATTCTTTTCTACATGCCAGTTTAATTTAATTTTTTTTTTTTTGTTTTGTTTTGAAACTTTGTATTTTGAAAATTAGTTCCGACAATTATTATTACATTACAGTTATATAAGCAGCCCAGAGTTTAAAATAAATACAAGGATTTATCGTGGCTAGGAATGCTGGATATGATTGAGGGGAAAGTATGTGATGGGTATTAAGACGAATGTTTAGAGAATGAAAAGGGGAGATAACACGTAAGCGCTAAGTGAACATGAAGAGGAAATCGTGAAGAATGTGATCTATATCATAGATAGCTGAAGTATGAGAAAAAATGTAGAAGTGAGTCGTTTACAGACAGTTTCGAGTTTTAAACGTTAAAATTAAATTAAACACTTTTAATTACTTCCTATTCAACATTACAACAGTATATTTCAATCAGTACAAAATCAAAATCGTTATTCCGAAAACTTTTCATTCAAATATAAACCTGTTATTAAAGATACTTTTATAATTATAGTCGATTATCAAGTACTTAGAATACATGCATAACAGTAATTAAAAAATTAAAATAGTTTATTGATTATAAACACTAAACGTCAAAAAGTATAGCTCAACCATTTATAAAAACAATAAACACTTTACTTCAATAACATCAAATTTTTAGTAAAATTGTCTTAAATAAATTGAAATACCACTCAGAATCGTCTTCATATTTTTATTTTTATTATTTATTTAAATTCTTTACAAAAGAATAATGGGCCCCACTGAGCAAGATCGTGTGGGGACCCAAATATTATTATTCAATTATTATTGAAATAAAAAATTTTATCGTTTCTTTAAAATTCAATACATCCACAAGAGTATCCCACCCGAGGAGCGAAGAATACTTCAAGGTGCGAAGTACGCCATTTTTTATCAATTAACTTTTTAATTTTTAAGTAAAATTGTCTTCTGAAGCTCCGCTCGGAATTGTTTTATTGAAGTAATAATGTATAGTTTCATTTTTTGTTTTTTTTTTTATAGAATACCCATGATGCAAAGTAAACTCGTCTTTTTTTTAATTTCGTTCTTCAAAATTTTTAATACTACCTGAAAAATATATTCTTTTTATTTAATGAATATTTTCAATAATTTAATATCATTGAAAAAACAAGTCCATAAGAAATAGAATGTAAAATCAATTTCATTTTTTTCTCTCTAATAGAATTCATAAGAAGTCACTCGATGCCATTGAATTTTTAACGCTTTCGATTTGTTTTTAACACGTAGTGAAGATGGCATTTGTTCAGAGGTATTTTATGTATAGAATAATCCTGGTTTTCACAATCATTATGATTACACCTATCTTATGAACTGTCAAAACCATTTTCGTCGTCTAGTTTCAATTGATCAGACTGAAAATCAATTTAGTGAAGTAAAAGGCTCAGGGTAATTTAGTTACCGATTCAAATGAATAAATAAATATAATATTACTTGATTGTGAAGAACATGATGCATTATCCAAAAATGTTACATTTTACATACAATCCAGGATGTATTTTATAATAGTAAAATACAATATAACTAAATAAAAAACATTTAGCTAAACGGATGAAAACGGTAGCAACCGGAATATTATGTATTAGCGGTTTCACCTTGTCTTTCCTACATTGTGGATTGGACGTATAATTCAAACCATGGTAATTTGAAAACCCTAAGATTTTTCCCAGCTCTATACATAATAATTTCATAAATACAATAAAATTAAATGGCTCAGCACAGTGTGCCAAGTTATATTTTGCATATTTTCACTTTACGAGTAAACATTTATTTTACCTGCCAAACCACTCAAATTAAAGTGAAATATAAAATAAATATTTATTTATTTTTCTTCCCCCCCCTCCCCCCCCACCGGGATTATTATGATCTACGAAAAAAAAATGTGAATTCTACTTGATTCGTTTAACCAAATTGATATCTGCAATATTAAAAAAATAATCAGGATACGAAAAATCGTTCTCGTTTCGGAACCTACGAGTACACCACAGCCCACGAACGAATGCGTAGAAGAATATTGCATACGAATAATTTATTTTGCGTAAATACCGGACAAATACTACAACGTATCGTAATAGCAAGTTTCCATGTAAAACCCAATACCTAAATCCACCTCATACAACTATTATTAACTTTTTTAAATTAACTTAATCTCGAGTCTAGAAATGTATTTATTTTACATAAATAAAAGGTTATCACTAAGGTTCGGAAGCGTGCGGAAAAAAAAACCGAGGAAAAAATGAACAAGAAACAAAAACCAAAAAATAAAAACCAAAACATAAAAAACCAAAAGAAAAAAAAAAGCCATGAAAATAAAAACCAAATTTTATATTTTGCTATAGGTATTCCGCCTGTTGTATATATAAAGAATAAAAAGTAAAGTAATGTAAAGCAAAGTAAAATATAGACAAGAAAGTCGGACATACTTCGCACCACAGATATTCTTCGCTTTTTGGGTCAGATACCTTTAAAGGCTGTGTATAATTTAAAAAAAAGATAAATCATTTCTTCAATAAGACAATTCTGAACGAAAGGAGTTAATTTTTTAACTGTCACTTCTTACACAATAAGGTATCGATAACTTTTTTATTTATATTCTATTCTAACTAATGACAAGATATTTATTTGTAAATTTCTATATTATTTATAAACTAACTTATTAATTTTTGTTCCCTATCATACAATAAGGAATCGATAACTTTTTATTTTATTTTAATTTTAGTCCAGACTATTGACAAAATATTTTTTTGTAATTTACTATAATACCCAAAATATGACAATAAAAATTGATAGCAAAATAGGTATAAACATTTGGTTTTTATTTTCGTAGTCTTTTTTCCTTTGGTTTTTTTTTTTGTTTTGGTTTTTATTTTTTGGTTTCTTTCGTGTTTTTTATTTCTTGGTTTTATTTTCCTACAACCGGTTCGGATTTTGAGGTAAATGTCTTTTGTTTTTTGATAAGCGTATTAATTTTAATTCTTCAAATTCGAAAAAACATTTTTAATATAATTTCCTGCAAACTGATGGAAAAAATCATCATTTTTGCCTTTTTCAATATTTTGTGTTAAATTATCAATTTATAAGCAATAATTTAAAATATTTTGACGACAAAAATCGATCATAGTTTTCAAAGAGATTATGACTAGTTATAACGTATGACATAGTGGATATTACGTTTAAAATGATGATAATTATTATTGAAAAGTGTTGGTGGTGTGAATAATGCACAAATTAAACTAAAAGAATCTAATAGCGTAGTGAGTATATTAATTTTAAATAAAATAATTCAAGAAAATTAAATATTGAAAAATAATGGATGGGAAAATACCAAACGATTCGACCAAAAATTAATTGTTGAGTCAATAATTGATGATAATTTAGAAACTAGTTACATAGATGATTATTTATGTATGAAATACGCACATAACGACATCCGAGGACGCTGAAAGATTATTTTCAATATATATATAAATATATATGAAAATATTTTAATTCCGAACCTTCTTAAATTTACAGGAAATTTTTGAATTTTTGGATCTTGATTAATATTTATATTTTAATACCATTTAAATTTTTAAAGATATAGTTTGCAATTATTTTTAATTTTTAATTCCTTTTTTGTTTAATTCGTTCACATTTTCAGAATTGTTTTATCATTTATATTGCATCAAAATCTGAACCCTTGTTATCACAAAAAAAAAAAAAAAATTAAAATCTAAACACACTTTCTATTTGACAATAATAATTAAAGTTCTCATTACTATTGCTATTATCTTTTTTTTCTTTTACATCATTTCACGTATTACATCTATGAGAACTAGACTTCGAGAATAGTACCAACATTTTTCATTTACTCTATATAACAATGGATTTATTGTTTCATTACGAGGTAATCGAAACTGACAGTAATACAAAAGTAGATAATTCAATCTGCTGTCTAGAGTCGGTGATTTTTGATTGAATGTTACAAACCAAACAATGTACGAAATATGAAAAAGCCGAAAATGACAAGAGGAAGTCCTGGATAAATTGCTTTTATTTTGTATGTACGGGAAAGAAATAATTGATTTTCTACGAGTGAAATAAAAATAATGAAAATAGAAATAAATAATTTTTTTTTTCTATGATTTATTATTATATTTGCTTACAAAACATATATTAATATAATATAATGTTATCGACGAAAAAAAAACTAATGAGTTAACAATGGTGAATGTACATTGTACATCCTTTATTGTTTCATTCTTCGGATAAGGGTGGTTTTATAAAATTATGCAGATCGTTTTCACGATTAGTTCATCTGGTATACGAACGAAACGGTAGCTTTGTATGATATTGTTTTGAATTTTAGAAGCAATATGATAAACCAATGCATTCGTAAAACGATTGTGAGTTTTCGAGCTAGTTTAGTTAATCAAAGAATGCGAAACCAATAATTGATAAATTGATAATTGATTTATACTTCTTTTTTAATTTATTGTCCGGTCACTGGTTAAAATCAGATTCTCTTACATAGTGATTTATTATTGAATTACCTATGATATATTTATATAAAAATACAAAAGTGTGTAAATGAATAGGTGTCTATATATATATTATATATATATATTCGGCAAATAAAATAACATTTAAAGATTTTAAAGGTTATGAACAAAATTGATTACTTTAATTATTCTGATTGTATTTTTTTTATTCTAACACTAAAGACAGCTATAATATGTGACGGTAGGTAGGTACACTAAAAACTGTACAGTAATGTGACTTGTAAAAAAAACTTGTAAATTGTATAAATTTGCATGTTGTTATACCTATAACCCCTTTCTTTTGTCCTTTATATCCTCGTTTTGTTAAATAATTAACGTCAAATTGCATGCATAAATTTTTTATTTTAATTTTATACAAATAAAAGTACTTCCGCTAACATTAATTACTTTTACTTTAATGCTAAATAATAATAAAATTCGTAGATATATATATATATATAGTACATAAGTATATTCACATTTCTAAAACAACATTTATAATTGAATATTAATATCCATATTCCATAAAAACCTGAGAAAAAATATAAAGAAGCTCATTCATATAAAAAAAATTATAAATATTAAACCGGGTTCACACTACAAAGTGTCATATCATTTCAAACTAACCTACTATTTACTAACCGTGTCATGCAAAACCGTGTACTCCACTCTGAACTGTTATCTGAGCTACACGACCAACAAAGACAAAGACGTTGATTTTTTAGGATACCAGCTTTTATCAAACCAATCAGAGAATTTCACAGGACACGGAGTAGTGTGAACCCGGCTATAAGCGTCTTTGTTTTTTGTTAAACATGACGTTTTATGATATTTTACGAGCATTACAAATTATATTTTTACAATATTATGTACACAGAAATTAAGTTTTAAACTTTTTTTTGTTAAAATTTAGAAAACTCCACAAATTAATTAACGTAGTTAGGTATCTAGGTAAAAAATAAAAACAAAAAATTCTATTTTTAATTTAAGATTTATAGAAAGATAAATGTATACAAAACGAATATAATATATTTTATATAATATATTATAATAATTTGGCAATACAATATATACAATACAGGCGCAATTAGTAATCTTTTTGTTAACGAATAATAATAAGTACTAATTTCTTATCTACTCTTGTCCGTGACTACCTTTCTTATCTTGTAATTTTTAATGTACATTACATATTATATGAGACTATTTTCTTTAATTTGAATAGTTAAAAAAGTACTCATTCAAATTTTGATTTCAATACTTCAAAATTCACAGAAGAATAATCTGAATTGTAATTTCGCAGTTAAAATAGGAGGTTCCCATTTGAAAAAAGTTAAAATCTTCACAGGACATCCTCAAGGTGATAAGAAAGTAATGAGTCATGGGAAACATTCTGAAAGAAAAAATTTGCTATTTCACAGCCAAAAAAGCGGCTGAGCACGCTTAGTGAATCACCCTGTATATATATATTTGAATATAATGATTAATTTAATCTTTAATATTAATCACGTGTTTAATGTGTTTGATTTCAGTTCGCGGATCGGCAGTTGCTACGTGTATAACGTTCAGCTTCAAAGTAACATTAATAACATTAACATCGACATTGTTTTTGCTAAATACGTCGTGAAAACTGTAAAGAATTGTTATCCAATTATTTTGGCTCCTTCATTAAAAATATATGTTATCTTGTTATTTTATCAAAACTGTTTAACAGACTTTTTATCCAAGCACGAGTTGTAACTAACATTTTTCGTTTCTTTACGTGTAAATAGAATTTTGATTTTTTTTTAATTAACAATAGCTTAGAAAATAATTATTATTTTATAAGATATCATAGGTAACACTTGAATAAATAAAATTATACTTACATGAATAGAACGTAAGTTTATTGAGAAAATATTGTTCATTTATTGAGATTCGTTTTTGTTACGTTATTCGAACTTTTTTCTCAATAGGTACAATAAGATATTCTGTATATGATATACTACAGAATAATTTGATGTGCAATATTTGTTAACAATCAATCAGTTTTTTTATTTTATTGTATTGTAAAATAGTTTTGTTAATGCGTTATTTATGAAAGTAATACGTACCTATCAGTAGTGAAATTGAGAAAAAATTAAATCACATTTAAAACGTTTTATTGAAATATAACGCACATTTTATTTTATAAAAAATAAATATGTGAAGTTCATTTATTTTAGTTTTTATCTTCAATATCATCTATTTGAATATTTGCTAATGTTTTGAATATACTTAGCACTTTCTCTCTATCGCTTTACCCTTTTATTCCTTTTATTATTCCAGATAAAAATCCTACAGAAATTTCGTTCAGAATAATAATTATAGTGTCGAAATATCAGCTGAATTATTTGAATGAAATTCTAAGAAAATAATTAGTATCTTCACTTTGACTTCATTTCAATATTAGTCGTTGTAATTAAATTAAAATGGCAAAACAAAGGGTTTGCGTTTTTACTTTTATCAAATATTCGAAATTATAATTTATTCTGGGACTTCGTGTAATACTGTTTTATCGTATAATATAATTAGTTAAATAGAAAAAAATGATGCCTTCGACTTAAGGTAAGTTCAGTTTTATGAAACATCACTGACATAAAAGAAATCCGTCCAAGATAATTTTTATAATAAAAGTATTTAATGCGAAAATATATTGGTAATATTTCAAATCCCTTTACCGAAACGTAAGAAAACTTCATAACTTGTTGAAAACTATTAATTAAAACATTAATATTTTAATGCAGCATTTAAAAATTAAAGTAAAGAATACACAAGAAAGCCGGACATATTTCGCAACACGGATATTCTTCGGTCTTCGGGTCAGATACCCTTGGTGGGTGTATAGAATTTTAAAGAAACAATAAATCATTTTTAAAAATTTATTTTTATCAAATATTTGTACGACATTGTCTATGAATAAAATAATTTCACCGTTGATTTCACGGAACCATAAACTTAAACATTCTCCAATAAACTAAGTGCATTATTCATTCTGTAACACAGAAAATATTTTAAATCGATTTTTTTTTTTCAATAATTATTATAATATTTCAAATGGCTCGACTTGAAAATAAGAAAAATAATGTTGAAATATTTTGATCCTGTAAAAAATGTATAACAATAAAGAGTTAAAATGACTATAATCAATTAATTTTATCGTTAAATAAACGTGGTGGGAAAGTTCAATTTTCGGTCATTTTGTTAGCCTGTTTGATCCCTATTAAATACAAAAAAACATAATTTTTTGTACGAACCATGGTACTCTATAGTTGTACATTATGTAAATTATGCGCATATCATAATATTAATACGCTTGGAATAATTAATTATGTGGGCCATCAATTACAATCAATTACTGAAAACTTTTAAACTCCGCATTAAACTATTAACTCTGACTTCTTGAATTCATTACATTTTGTTTTTGGTGACCACGTTGTGTAAACATCACGTATATAATATAACGGATACGTGTCGTACAAAAGTTATAAGAATATTGAATACGAATATTTTTTACTGCTACTCGTCTCATAGTTAGCTACATAGTAGGTAAACGATATTTGTGCGTTGCGATATGTACGGAAAGTTATTATTTTTTTTCAACTTGAAACACATTTTAATCATTTAGAAAGAAACAGATATTTTTGTACTAATTCTGTATAATTTGTACCAATTATTATTATGTACAAAATGTAAAATAAATAAATAAAAAAAAATCGTTTACAACGCATAAACGTTACGATTTTCGCATTCCCTTAAACAAACTGTAAAATGATATTATGTCAACGACTGCAATATTATTTTCCATGAAATATTTATGTATACAGCTAAAAATTGAACGTCACAAATTAAAATTAAAAATACCACGAAATTTCATTGAAACGTTACAATCACTGAATATAAATAATTATATTGGATCGGTGTTCATAAAATATAAACACATACCTGGTATCTGGTATATTCTTCTCAACGCTTTTGATCTAGGATGCATTGTGGCGAAGAAAGTTTAGTAATAATTATTAATTTATTCTTAGAATGTATGTGTACGTGTACAAAAAATTGAACCGCATCATGTGGTTCGTTTTTCTTGTACATAACAGGTTGGCAATGATGAATGGTTAAACTATGAAATGAATTCAAGAGTTTGTTCGATAGGCGGCGTTACATATATTTTCTATTCTAAGTACAGATCGGTTTATATTGTCATCGGCGGCCGCTTACAGTAATCCAATTTCGATTTTATAAGTTTTTTTCACTCCAGGGGGTAAAAAATAAGAGCGGATGAAGGTAGAGATGGAAAATAAAACAATAAATATAGTAGTTTTTGTTAGAGTTTCAATATAAAAGAGCACGGGATTACTGCAGGTATACTACGCGGACAAAAGTTTTTAAAAGTCGATAAATCCCTCAGGCGACTTTCCGGATTGAAAAACTTCAAATTTTGAGGTCGTACTAACAATTTTGAGCTTTAGCGCCGAAGTTTATTAGCTTTATTTATCGAAGATTTGATCACAAACCCGGGATAAATAATATAATTTGTGTTTCTTTGATTTTATCGAATTTAAATTTTGGATACTATCATAATAATTGACAGTGGAAGTTTATAATACATTCAATAAACGCACTACGATAAGACATTTAACTTCGTCGAAAAATAAAAATGTAATTCGGTTCATAAAATGTGTAATATAAATTGACCACTCATTCCAAAATGTTAAAACATATTATGATGTTATTTAAACTCAAACATGGCTGTATCTAGCATACATTATTTTCAGTGAGAAATTAAAAATAAATAACGTATTGATAATATATGTATATAATGTTAAATAAACATAAAGATTTTTCAAAAAATTTGAGAAAGAGATGGCTTGACCTCCCCCCCCCCCGCTTGGATATAACCATGAATAACATCTAATCATATTATAAATACCTGTTCTTAATATTGCCATAAATCTCCTATTTCTTACGATCATACTTGAATGAAGTATTTAATATTGTAAAATAATTTTTTAAGATATAAAAAAAATAAAAGGCTAAAAATCATCAATGGAAAATTGTCTCCAAAACAAAAAAGTGTGTACTTCGCCAGTCGGGGTGTTCTTCGCTCCTCGAGTGGGATATTGTTAATGGATGTATTGAATTTTAAATAAACTATAAAATCATTTCTTCAATTTCTTCCAGACGATTCTGAACGAAGTCAATAACACAAATTTGAAAAGAATACGTTATAAAAGTCAGAAACACATAGTATAATCGAATTTATAAAAAGTTGACGTAACGAGAATAACCAGAATGGCTTATAAAATGAGAAGAATTTGAAAATGAATTTCTGACTTTATTGTTTGTCGTGTTTAATGTTGATGCGAATAATAAAAATTAAAAATTCGAAAGAATTTACCGTGTTTGCACCTGTGCTGGGGAAAGTAACAAGGTATTCGAGTCATAAATAAAATTTAGTGGCCACTAGAAAATAATATAAAAACGAAAAATACGTTGAAACGGTAATTCAAAGTTGCGGTGGAATTTATATAGTAGTTACTGTTCTGCAGTAAATCAATTGCTCCCTCCGTTTCTAGTGCCGCAGATCGAAAGAAACAAGTCCGTGTTGATTATTTTCCACCGCGAAAAGTAACAGACACCACTACATCAGTTACAACATTTAAACATAATATTTATGAAGAAAAATAAAATACAAACATTTTATTTATAGACTGTATTTAAAAAGTAAATGTTTACTACACTTAATTTGTAGTACACTCTAATCTAGATTAATGACTTTTATATAGATACCTCTACAATACATGCTGCGAATAAATTTGTGTGTTATAAAATGTAGCTAAAAATTCGTTTTTTTGTATAATTCTTAGAACACATAGTGTTTTGAATTTTTATCTATTGCTAAGTACAATAATTGTCTGTGATATTTGCGTCCCATATTTTTTTTTAAATTCTGAATGAAGTGAAATGTTTTTAAGCTAGTGAAGTGTTTCTAAGCTAGTGTTTTTACAATGATGTTTATTTTTTTTATTTTTTTTTTTTAGATTCTGAATGAAGTGAAGAAGCTAATGTTTTTACAATGATGTTTATTTTTTTATTTTTTTTTTTTCTGTGTACAGCTTTTCGTATAGAAATACTTGTCCAAAAGTTTCGATCAATAACTTTTTGAAACCGGATTTGTCTCTAGATTGTACTTTAGAGAGGTCATTTTTTGAATTTCTCAATT
>JAIPRM010000857.1:24215-38455 GCA_025469315.1 Stegophylla sp. TES_Ste_2020 | reverse complement strand
GTATACTTTTTAATTTTATTGTTTTATTCACTTAATATCATATTTTGTTTCATGTTAATACATTTGTAGTGTATATTTCAATAATACATTAATTGAATAAATGCATGCATATTTCGTACGTTTTAGTACATATAATTCGGGGTCTGATATTTTTTTTTCTTATATTATTAAATTCCTTCTTTCAGAATCGTTTTACTGAAGAAATGATTTATCGTTTCTTTAAAATTTAATATGCCCGTCAAGAGAATACCACCCGTCGTGCGAAGTATGTCTGGCTTTTTTTTTTTTTGACAACAATATATATTTTGAGTGTGGTCGATAAAAAAATAGCCTATTTTGTTTTTTTTCGTTTTGGTCATTATTTTAGGAGATATGAACGGAATAAGTTAGCGATTGTTTTCCAGATTATTTTATAGGTTTTTTTTTTTTTATATCTATACGTTTCAGTAAAGAAATGCTTGTCCAAAAATTCGGACGACAAATTTTCGAAACCGAATTTGTCTCTAGATGGTATTTTGGAGAGATCATTTTTCGAATTCCTCAATTGTTTTTTGAAAACTTGTGAAAAATTACTCGAAATTTTATAAAAAAAGACTCGAAAACTAATTTTTTAATTCAAACTGTATGAAATTTTGACCATAGATAGACAATAATATGAGAAATATTTTTACGCAAGAAAATTTGGATAACGTGAAAAAAAAAATTTTTTTTCTAATTTATTTTACATCAAATATTTTTTTATTTTTAATAAAATTGTCCTTTTTTTTCTTTTATTTATTTATAGGGTAAAAAAATTTAAGTAAAGTAAAGAAAAACAAAGATAAGTAAAGCATAGACAAAAAAGCCGAGTATACTTCGTACCGTAGGTATTCTTCTCTTCTTGGGTTAGATACTTTTGGTGGGCGTATTGAAAATTACGACTACTATTATTTTTTATATTATAAACATTCTTCGCTCAGAATCGTATAATTGAAGAAGACAATTTATCATTTCTTTCAGAATGAATACACCTATGGTGTGAACTATCTGGCTTTTTTATTTTGAATTGCTAAAATTTAAATATTCTTTTGGCTCGATATTTTCAAAGAAAATATTCTTATTTGAAATTGCTGATATTTAAGTATTTATTTTTAATCAATATTTTAAGCACTATACTTATTTAAAGTTTAATGTAATGAAGTAGTGGTGTTGTGAACTATTGAAGATTACCCAGTATATTTCTACGTTGTTATTCTAAACTTGAAATGTTTTAATTATTAAATATTACTTTTTTATTAAACTTCTGGTCAAAAGAGAAAAAATTTATTTTTGCCAACAATCTAAAAAATATATTTTATTTTCTAATGGAAAACCTATTCAAAAGTAGTAATTTCTATTTAAAAAAAAAAAAAATAATGAAAACTTTGGTGTTAATGTTTTGTTTTAAATTACATTAAGAAATAATAATTAATAGATAAAACGTCAAAAGAATTAACTGGAAAAAATATTATTATTCACTGAGATACACGTGGTGAGACGCCGCTTCGTGTATTGTATACATTTATACGCTCGGGGGAGTGTTAAAATAAAGCCATGGCTGTAATTATTACAATACAAATATTTATGTAATCAAACAGACATAATAAATGAAACAATAAATCTTTGGCTATATAGGTATTGCTATACAGTTTGAATTGTGCACGTCATTGGACCCGCGTAGCCGGTAGATATTTCCAATTTCGAAACAGGTACCCCCCGCGGAATTTTCGCCCGCCAGGTTGGTACACTTGGGCGGTCGACGTTATTGGGTCACAATTCCAATATCCATCGGCTTCGCGTACGAAATCTTTTGTGTACCTGTTTGTTTAACCAGTAACGGGTTGGGTACGCTTAAAAGCAATAAAGAGGTACTTTACTAATTAGTTAGTCTTACGTTCGTGTAATGAAATATTATTCTTTATTCAAATTAAATTTTAATGAAATTAATATTATTTTTTTTCAAAGCTCATGAGTAACATCACTTACTATATATTATTATAATAAAATACAGAAAAGAAATTCGGTATTCGAAAGTCGAATTTCAATACGGTTAGACAGTAGATTTTATCGGTTTTAATATATTTCATAGAAAAATTTTGATAAATTTAAAAATATAAAAAAAAAAAAAAAATTATGATAACAATAGATTTGTGAAATTTCGAAGTTTGCATACAAAATAATTTCCATTATATCGTTTTCGTTACATAGAAAACAATTATTGTAACGTAATTACCGTGACGCGTTACTCTTCGTTACAATTATTACCCAACACTGTATTATGACGATCAAAGAATATGAGAAACAATTTAAAGGGTGCAATCGTTTTTAAAAAATTTTGTGTAGTTCTTCCTAAATTTTGGGAAAAAAGTTGAGGTATTTTCCAATAATGACCTCTTTAAAATACCATCTAGAGGGAAATCTGGTTTCAAAAAGTTCATAAGTATTTTTATATGAAAAATGTTTGCTGAAAAAATAAAAATATCAAACATTTTTTTTTCACAATTTCAAAATTTTTTCGCTCCAAAATATTTCTCATATTATTGTCTATATGTGTTTGAATTTCCATAAAGTTTGGATTGAAAAAAATAAATATTTTCCGAGTCTTTTTTGTCAAATTTTCGGTAGTTGAGAAATTCGAAAAATAATCTCTTCAAAGTACAATCTTGTAGTTCCAAAAAGTTGGTGGTCACAATTTTTGGATAAGTTATTTCCATATGAAAAAGTGTACACAGAAAAAACAATAATAATAAAATTCAATGTGAAAACACTGTCTTCTCTGCTCCACTCAGAATCTAAAATTTGGATATACTTCACACCGTGGGTATTGTTCACTTCTTAAGTGAGATTTGATAGATGAATTAAATTTTAAAGAAAGAATAAATTATTTCTTCAACAATAAAACATTTTCATAATGTAGAGCTTAGGTTTATAAAAGACAATATTATACTTGAAACTTATCATTTTAGTTTTTGAAACATCAGTAAACAAAAATTTAATAGCAATATTGGACACTGGGACACCTTGTGTCGGTCATTTCGATTCGATAAAAATGGAAAAAATAATAATCAATGATCACCGGTTCTAACGTTTCCCGTTTGTAATGCAACGAAATCTAGTTCCAAAAAAAATTATTATTCCAAACGAGAAGAATAAAATTATTCTCCGCTTAAATCATGCGGCCTGCGGAAAGACTTGTTGTTTCGAATAATTACAATAAACAATTTTTTATGTCTCTGTACACTTGTCTCGGGAAAAAATACTATGCCGCGAATATAATCGTTCGTTCGCATGTTCACATTTCAAAAGCCTGTTTCTGCAATCCGCGCGAAGGTCGACCGGTGTTGATCGAGTTTCAGCATTTTTTGGTTCCTGCTTCGGCGCAATTTTAATAAAAAAAAAAAAAAAAAAAAAAAAAAAAAACAAAAACAAAACTCTCAAACGAGTATTGTTACTTTTTTCAAGTAGTTTATTCCATATTATGGAAGAATACGGGTAGAAGAGACGTAACGGGTCCCCTCGTGTAGACTTTGGAAAAAAAAAAAACAAAAATTCCTAAAAAACGTGTCAATTCGGTTAATAATAATAATAATAATAATGACAACAATAACAGGTAGCCCAGCAAGCACACAAAAAACTTTGTCGTGCGACAAAGTTCAACCAACCGACGGCCATGGGTATTATAATAATTATTACGTTTTCTGGGTTGTACACGTCCACGTGCTGTACAGTGTACATCACTATGCCACGGCGGCGCGGCGTTCCTTTCACTTTTTATTTGCTTTTTACTCGCTTTTATTGTAATACATAATATATTATCCTAGCGTGACCTCGGTCCGCGTTCGCTCAAAGATTGATTTTTTTTGTCACCGTACATCCTCTTCTCGGTCGCGCACCTTCGACGAACCGCGTACGAGTCTAACCTATTTCCGTTTTTGAAAACCAGTTATACTTTTTGGGTTTTCCGTACTTCCTCTCCGTGTCACCGTGTACTGACAGACAGCCGTCGAAATATTATTACGGTTCTGTGTATACGCAGCTGCTAGGAAGCCCTTAGAAAACACAGTAGCCCCGAGCTCAGTTTATTTTGAAAAAAATACTCGAAATTCGTGGCTTTTTTATTCCGCTTTTAGATTCGGAGTGAAGCGAAGAAGCTAGTATTTGTACAGTGATATTTATTTTTTCATTCTCAATCTCTTTTTGTTTTGTTTTTTTTTTTTTTTTTTTTTATTTGTTTATTGATTATTATGTCGAACAGAATAAAATAACGGTGTGTACAAAATAATTAGTTTAGCAATCAATGTAGTGAACGGTTTGGTAATTTTATGGAAATCGTGGGAGACAAAAGGACATGGGAGTGGAGTTAAAAAATAAAAAGGTCCCGTAATTGTTAAACACCGATCTCGTGGAAAATATTTTTTGGCTACGTGCCTGATTCGACTTCAGACTTAAACTAACTATAATCCCGTGACAATGTTTTAACCGCTTCGCGGCCGTTTTTAAATTGCAATTTTTGTTTTCCTCGTTTAGGCCTGCGTGTACGTGTCGACCGCGTACGCCAACTGCGTGCACGAAAAAATCGAAGAAAAGTTCTACGATCCACCGTTCAACTACGACGGAGTGATATCGCTAGTGGCCTCGGCCAACGATGACAAAAAATTGGAAAACATCACTCCCAGGTAAACGAGAAAAATACTGTACAATATTGTACAAAAATAACCAAATAATTATCGAAATAAGATAATATATATATATTATAACAATTTTAATTCTTATCTAGATAACAGATAAAATTTTAAACACAATTTTAAACATGCATTTGTAAAATGTCAATTTTTACTATAATAATAATAATAATAAATAATTCTTTTATATCCATAATAATAATAGAAAGTTTAGACTCAGAGAACTTTTCAAAGACGTTCGTCTACATCCCGAAGAGTTTTTCCAAAATTTGTGGAAAAATTCTCAAAATTTGACAAAAACAGCGTTGAAAAAATTTAAAAAATAATCTATATAATTTTTACCTTAGATGACCGTTCTATTAAAATGGTTACGATTAAAAGCAAAATATTTTTATCTTTTTATCTAGAAAATATAAAAGGGTAAATATTTTTATCCGTATGAAATCATCTAGAATCTAGATAATGCACAACACTGACTACTACGTTATTTTCGACGCGGATAATAATATGAATGTTCTTATAAAAACTTCTTTTACTTTTTTCAGTCTAACGTCGGGTTGGCCAAACACTTACACGTTCACGAAAGCTTTGGCCGAGGATTTAGTCAAGAACGAAGCGATCGGACTGCCCATAGGCATATTCAGACCATCAGTCGGTAAGCCACTGTTGGAGATTACAAATACAAGGATTTTGAGTCCGGGAAAACGAGGTTCCTGATCAATTTTCGATCCGTTTTTCGATTCATTTTTTCTATTTTCCTTTTTCCTTTTTTGTCAGCTTTTTCATGTTAATACGTTTTCGTATAAAAATACTTGTCCAAAATTTTCGAACGGTTATTTTTTGAAAATTTTTTTACCTCCTGATGGTACTTTATGGGGGGAAATTTTCGAAAATCTCAATTGTTTTCTTAAAAATTGGGAAAAACTAACCGAAATTTGACAAAAAATACTCGGAAACTATTTATTTATTTTTTTTTTTTCAATACAAACTTTATAAAAACTTCTTAAACATAAATAGACAATAATATGAGAAATATTTTGTAGCAAGAAAATTTGGAAAACGTAAAAAAAAAAATCGACAATTTTTTTTAACACTATCTTATCTTTTTTTTATTTTTCGGATATAAAAAAGTAAAGTAAAGCAAACTAAATCAAAGATAAGTAATTAAAGCATAGACAAGAAAGCCGAACCAATTTCGCACCACGGTTATTCTTTGCTCCTCGGGGCAGATATTCTTGGTAGGCGTATTGAAAATGACCATTATTATTTTACTTCCTTTGTTCTGGAACGTTTTTGTGAAGAAATTATTTATCGTTACTTTAAAATTCAACCAAAATCCTGTCGAATGTATCTTACCTGAGGAGCGACGAATACCCGTGGTGCGAAGTGCGTCCGGCTTCACTTTACTTACCTTTACATTATATCGCTTTACTTTACTTCACTATTTTATTTACTATTGTTTCGAAATATGTAATCTGTTATTCTCCTGCAGTCATATCGACTTACAAAGAGCCGGTTCGCGGTTGGATCGACAACGTATACGGACCGATCGGAATGATTGTGGGAGTCGGAACCGGAGTGCTTCACACACATCAATGCGACGCTTCTAAGGTCCTCGACATAGTTCCGGTGGATTTGGTCGTGAACGCGTTGTTATGCGCTGCTCACAAGATCAGTGATACCAAAACAACGATGTAAGTTTTTGCAACGTTATTCTTATCAATAAAGTTTGGATTTTGTAGGAATTCGATTTGGTTTTATCTATTGGTCAAAACGAAGCTGTGTCAGCTTTTGAATTCGATTATTAATAGTATATTTAGAACGGAATAGACGAGATTTAGTTTTGCTATTTTTAGACTTTTGGTGGGTATTTTAGAATTTTAGAAGCTTTATGCTCTTTTCGCTTTCACGTAACATTTTTCGTTCTCTCGAAATCTTTTCGTTTATCCAATCGTCATAGCCGGTTTTTTTGTTTGCAGTGAAAACAGTCCGCCGGTGTACAACTACGTCAGTTCCAAACAAAACCCGATCAACTTGGAAGACTTTTTCGCCGTCATCAAGAAACACGGACTGCCCCATTGGCCCAGCATCAACGCGGTGTGGTATTACTCGTTCATCCCCATAGCCAACCCTTACGTGTACGCCCTGTTGTTCTTTTTCCTGCACACCATACCCGGATACGTGTTCGATCTGCTGGCTCAGCTGACCGGAAGGAAACCCATGTGAGTATACGGGAGCGGATGCACGTGAATCCCGCCGCGAGTACATTTTAATAGTGTAAATTCCGCCAGAATATAAAAAAAAAAAAAAAAAAAAAAAAAAACAGTAAAATTGGGCTTGTGCAAACTCCGCCAAGAATTAATTACGGTTAAATTTTACCAGTAAAAGAAAAAGAAAAACAGTATATATTCGAAGTTCATTTTATTGAGTTCCTCAAAGTCGAGTTTCCATTCTCGTCCAATTTTAAATATTTTAGTAATGAGAAAAAAATTGTGATTCATTTAAGTATTTTTTACTTTACTATCAATTTTTTGATTCTGAACGAATGGAGATGCTAATGTTTTTACAATGGTGTTAATTTTTTATTTATTTTATTTTTTTCTTCTGTAAACTCCTTTTCGTATAGATAATATACTTGTCAAAAAGTTTCGAATAGTAACTATTTGAAACCGTATTTGCCTCTAGTTGGTACTTTAAAGAGGTCATTTTTTTAATTTCTTATCAGAACTACCCAAATTTCGACAAAAATGACTCGGTAACCATTATTTTTTGATCCAAACTTTATGAAAATTTAAACATAGATTGACAACAATACGAGAAAGATTTTGGGGCAAGAAAATTGTGAAAAAAAAAATTTGGACATTTTTCTAACACTTTTTTTTTCCTTTATACATTCGATGAAAATTAGTAAACTAAAGTATAGACTAGAAGAGTGTGTTGAAAATGACGACTATTATTGTTATATATTATTAACTTCTTTCGTTCAGAATCTTCTTATTGAAGTAATGATTTATCGTTTCTTTAAAATCATACACACTCTTCAAGAGTATCTGACCCGAGGAGCGAAGTACATCCGTGGTGCAAAGTATGTCCGGATTTCTTGTCTATACTTTGCTTTACTTTACTTTACACCAAATACGTCGTGTAATGGTTGAAAAATAAAAAAATAAATGAAATTCCCATTTGGCCAGTGAGCCAAATTTCATTTCGAGCATGACTGTATGTGTTGGCTGAGCACACACGATGTATAAGAGCAATAATAAACACGGACAAAAGAACTGTACGGAAGTCCTTAAAATGTGATTAGTCAAAGCAAATCGTCGTTTGAGATTTGGCAATACCGTTTTCAGATTACATAATATTAAGATAAAACTATATCATTATTTGTCTCGACTACACATTTGACGCATTGCGGGAAGGCCATAAAACACAGGCTGAGTATACACGTCATGTACCTATTCGTTATACGAAATTACTGGGGGGAAACAAAACTGGTGGAATTGACATATTTTGACCCCTTTTTACATTGCCTTTTTATACTTAACCGGTATTTTACGATCACTGGTCGTCGTCGCATTAATTAGTAAATTGTTGACCGCGCGTTCACAGGCTCACGAACATCTACAAGAAAATGAGGAAAGCCAACACCGCGCTGTCGTTCTTCGCCAACAGACAATGGGATTTCAGGGACGACAACACGGCCTCGCTGTGGGCCGACATGTCCGACGCGGACAAGAAGATATTCTTTTTCGACATCAAACAAATGTCTTGGGACTATTACGCGCGGGCGTGCGCCATCGGTCTGCGATTGTATCTGGTCAAAGACGATTTGCACACGCTCAAGGACGCGAGGATCAAGTGGAAAAAGTGAGTGAAGAAACAGAATTTTTTTTTTTTTTTTACAATGAACGACAATTATTATTGTTAAACGGCGATCGGATCGCTGCACTTGAATTCGAAATTCGGATATTTTCGCAAACGCGATCGCTCCGAACCGGCGGCGTATCCGGGGGAGGAGCCAGGTCGGGGGGGGGTAATAAAGATAATAAAATCGGTTTTGACATAATTTGTTCACCGATTGTTTCGTGTCATTTCGAATAGCTATTTAACTAATTAGATCTATAGCGCAGTATTGACCTAGACAAATGCAAATATCAGATTGGACAAAACGAAGTATAATAAATGTTAACTTTTCTCGATTACAGAGAGTTTGATTCTGATTGAAATTTATTTATTTCTTTATTTTTATCTATGAAATCACTTTTTTTTTTAATTTCATAACTGTTTCAACAACTTTTTAGACACAAGATTTAATTTCGGTGGAATATTTTTTTTATTTTAATTTCTAGGAAAAATTTTGAAAAAAAATTCTACATAGCTTTTCAAAGCATAAAAAGTACATACAATTCGAGTACAATAGTGTAGTACATTCGGGTTTTCTTTAATCAATAATATTATAATTAATTAGTCTTGAAAAAAAATAATAAAATAGCGCTGGAAAGTTAAGATTTACTTTGAAAATCTAGTAAAATCATTGATTTTGAGTACATTTTTAAAAGTAAATCGACCTCTCTTGGCATTAATACATATAGTATCAGAAAAATTAGTGTTACTCTAGTTAAACCAATATTTTTGATTCTCAATATTATCAGCTAACATTTAATAAGAGCACACTTATAAAATAAATAATTCAAAAAAAAATCTAGAAAACTGTGATCCAAATCATTTCTACTTAAATAGTAAATTAGGTGATGGGCATAAATAGAAAATTGGTGTACTCGACTACACCATTGGACATTTATACATAATATTTTAACGTCTTGTGTGTGTGTTTTTTTTTTGTTCATTTACAGATTACACAAACTTCACATAGTGTTCAAAACTATTCTGGCCTTAATACTGTTACGGATATGCTGGTACGTCGTCAACGCGTGCTTCAACTAGACTTGTATTTTAAATTCGACATGATATTGTGATTTTTTTTTTTTTTTTTTTTTTTATCTATACTACGCCTATTTAATTAAGAATGATTTCGTGTGTAATTATTTTATTTATGATTCGCGACTAGATTTATCGTACATTGAACGCACAGTTATATGTGCTAGTACTCGGATCGGCCACCGGTTGATCGGGGAAAATATTGTTTACACGTTAATTATTAATAAAAATTTCACGGAGCGTAACGGTCCCAAGACTGATCAAGTACGATACGTTTTATTAGGATAATAATAATTTTGTGTTAATAATAATAGTAAAATAATTATAGAAAAAAAAACAAAAAAAAAAAAAATAGCAATGTGATAATCGCGTATTGGAACTGCAGTTGTTCGGATCTCAAAGTGAAAACAACGCGTCCGCGCTATTATTACCACCACCCCCCCCCCACCCAATCCTAAATTACTCGGCAGCAACAGCATTAGTAGAGTAGTAGTCGTAATTTTCAGGTGTTTGCACTCGGCCTGGGAAATAACCGGATTGAAAAAATGTAAAACGAAAAAAAAAAAAAAAATAATTAAAAATTACTTTTTGAAAATCGTGTTATTTATGTATTTAAATTTAAATTAAAAAAAAAATATATATATATATATATATGCGAAACCATTTTGTCACGAATGTATTATATATTATTTTTGAATCGTGTTGTTTAAATATATATATATATATAAATATATTATATGTATATAATATGAAATCGTATTTGCATTTATTTATTTATCGTCGACGATTGCGGGTCGACTTCGTTGTCGTCGACCCGCATTCACAATGTCCACGAAAACGTTCAATAACAAATGCTATCCATTTAATGTTAACCACGTCGTTAACACCTACATGGTGTTTTTATTTTTGACGGGTTCACTATTTATTGTGTTGACACGTTGTCGCTCAATTGTTGATCCCATGACTTCGACAGACTCCCGCCGTCACATTATACTTTCTGTTACTCACCTCTCAGCGGTGCTAATGAACACTGTAGGCGGACGAGTTTCAGTGAACTAAAATCAAACTTTACATCCGATATATATATATATATATATGTACCTAAGTCAGAGGTTCTCAAAGTGTGGGGCGCGACCCTCGAGGGGGCGGCAAAATTTTTTTTAAAAATCAACATTGTATTGATAGGACAGAAAAAAAGATACGTGAAATTTGCATAATATAATGATCGCGTCCTGTATAGAGTGTATATAAAAGTCTCTCCTCGTTTTACCAAACTTTGTGATGAAAAAAAAAAAAAAAAAAAACAGCCCACCCATCACATTAAAAGTGACCGATTGATTTAAAACCATTTTTATAATAAATACATTTTATTTTAAAATATATTATTCGTTGTTTGTTTTTGACTTTTTGATACTCTAAACGTGACTATTAAAATTATTTTTACTAGGGGGGCTCACGTCTGGATTTGATCAAAGTGGGAGGGGGGGGGCTTACCTTAAAATGTTTAAGAACCTCTGACCTAAGTCGATTGTATTCGTACGAGTTAACAGAGGATAATAGAGGATTACAACATAATGTGAATTATTGTGAATGCAATATTCTGCCAAAGGATTTATAAATAATTCGGCTTCAATACTCGGATTAAATGTATTTAATTAAATGTTTTTAAACATTTATACTTTGTATACCTAAAATATTAACATTTATATACTATAAATGTTATGTTAAAGGTACCTAGGAAATTTTATTTTACTGATTTCCTAAATTATTGTTTTTATTCTAGGCGAATTATCAACAAACAAGAAAAATCAATTGTTTTTTTTTTTCTACCAGTGGTAAATAAAAAAATCGACAGTCACTTCAGATATAATAGAGTTATTGATAAGATTATCCCGTTGCTCGAACAACTGAAAAAGAAATAACTTGTCGATCGACCGATATATATATTGGAGAAATTATCAATAAAAAATCATCGTGTAGTATACTTTCAGATATTTGGGTACCAGACGATAGTTATATCTTTCCAAGTAGTGGTCAATGAAATTTAAAATTTCAACGGTGTTGGTTAAAAAGATGGAATTGGTTGGAATATTCCAAAAAAAAAAAAAAAAACTGCAGATATTGTGTTTTTTTTTTTTTTTTTTCTGAAGAGGGTTGGTAAACAAACTCTTGGTAATTTGGTAAAAACAAAAAAAAATCATTTTAAGAACTGGAGAGATGCTATTGAAGTATTTAATAATCATAAAAATTTTGAATATCATAAAACTTGTATTCTAAAAGGAACATACGCCAAACAAATCTTGGAAAAAAATGTCGATTCTATAGATATTCAAATAGATTCGGGATTAAAAGTAAAATAATTGAAAATAAAAAAAAACCTTATTCCTATAATTGAAACAATTATTTTTTGTGACACACAAAATCTTTCTCTAAGAAGTCACAGAGATAGTGGCCCTATGAATTTAATAGTGCCTTTTAATATACGAAATTTTATAACTATTTTAACTCGGGCTTTCTTGTATTTTCATAATAATGTTTAAATGTTTCATTAACAATATTAACGATGGATTCTTTTTTTTTTTTTATAATTGTTACACGTTCGAAACTTTAGACATTCAACAATTTAAATTTGTTAAACTCCCTCCCATCAAAAAAAAAAAAAAAAGGTCCTAAATATGCGTCTGATCTGACACATCGGTAAACACAAATACTAGGATTAAATTTTAAAAAATCATTGAAAACCTACTTCGTGCAGAGCTTCTAAAGCTTAAGAATGTATGCATTCAAAAAAGCCGGACATAATTCACACAATGGGTATTCTTCTCTTCCCGGATGGAATGCTCTTGGTGGATGTATTAAATTTTAAAGAAATGATAAAATCATTTCACCAATAAAACGATTACGACCGAAACTTCAGTTTATTCAAGATAATGTTATTTAAAAATTACTAAGTTTGTTATTATTACAAAAATAATTATTTTTCACTCAGCCAGTTTTATGTTCCACTATTAATTGAGAAAAAGTGAAAAAAAAAAAAAAGGGCAGGACATCTTTTTTACCATATATATATATATATACTTCATTCACTTTCCGGGTGTGATATTCTAGGTGGGTGTGTTGGATTTTAAAGAAACGATAAATAGTCTATTATATATTGTTTATTGAAATTAATACACAGAGTAATAATAAATCTCACCAGTATTACTCCTATTCCTGTATGACAAGTATTTTGCTACATTAAAACCAAGAAGAGAAGAAAGTATTTCTAAAATATAGTTGGTACAAACGTTCAGTGTTTTTAGAAATAACATAATATAAACATAGTGACTAGTAAGGTTTACGATTGTCATTTCATTGTTTAAAGTTACTTTTATTTAAAATGTTGTAATTTATTTAGTTGGTTTAAAGTAATTTAAAAAAAAAAAAAAAACATTATAAGTATCTAGATACTATTGTTTTTTATTTTTTGGTACATTTATATCCGTTTTGGTATAGAAATGTGGTAAATTATTTTTTGTTCTACTCGAAAATATAATATGTACTAACAATAATTTTGAGAAGGGGAGGGTGGCGAAATTGTGATACATAGGGACTAAAGAAGTCTAAATATGGCCCCGGGCGTTATCACAATCATAGTGACGGATCCAGAGTCTGATTTAGGTGTAGGGCTAATTGCGTTTTCAGTTTCGTTCGCCTTAAATGATGAGAGCGGTGGCGGCGTGGGGCAAACCCACTTTTACGCCCTTTTCTACACACTCGACAAGTGGCATTTAACATATTTAATAAATTATTTATTACCTATTCATTATTAGCGTTTCATTAGATTTTATAAAAATGAAAAACCCTGAGTGTAATTACCGACTTCCTGCTATGCGGAAATTAAAGTAATTAAAGTACAACAATATGCTGTGCCCAGTTTTAAAGCTGCTATACTATATTATCATGAAAAACCAGAAGATACATATTAAATATCTTAATCGGGACTACTTCACTGCACATAATAATAATAATAATTATACTACTAGTTTTATTGAATTCAATTAATTTTTTTATTGATACATAGGAATAATTGCAGTACTATTAAACGTATCGATAAATTCAATATTGTATCTATTAATATCCAACTCGCTATTGCTTATGGCCCGTGATCGAAAGTTGTAATACTAAAAAAGTAAAGTATAGACTACGCACCACAGATATTCTTCGCTCTTCGGGTCAGATACTCTGGGAGGGTTAGTAGAATTTCAAAGAAAATATAAATCATTTCTTCAATGAGACGATTTTGAACGAAAGAAGTCAATAATTATGTAAAGAACAATAAAATAGTCGTTGTTTTCAACACGCCCACCAAGAGTATCTGACCCGAAGAGCGAAGAATATCCGTGGTGCGAAGTATGCCCGGCTTTCTTACCTTTACTTTTCTTTATCTAATATATAAAGGGGAAAAAATGAAATGAGAAAAAAAAATTAGAAAAATGTCCAAAATTTTTTTTTTCACATTTTCAAAGTTCGGATCAAAAAATTATGGTTTCCGAGTTTTTTTTTTGTCAAATTTTGGGTAATTTTTTCAGAAAAAAAAAAAAAAAAAAAAATTGAATAATT
>JAIPRM010000857.1:0-24115 GCA_025469315.1 Stegophylla sp. TES_Ste_2020 | reverse complement strand
GAAGATATTCTTTTTCGACATCAAACAAATGTCTTGGGACTATTACGCGCGGGCGTGCGCCATCGGTCTGCGATTGTATCTGGTCAAAGACGATTTGCACACGCTCAAGGACGCGAGGATCAAGTGGGAAAAGTGAGTGGTGGTCGATTTGAGAAACAGAATTTTTTTACAATTAACGATAATTACGTATTGTTCGTCTCGTCATTCGTCGTTGATCACTGCACTCGAATTCGGAATTCGTTTGGATATGTTCGCAAACGGGATCGTTTCGGACCAGTGGCGTATCCGAGAGGGGGGCCACGGGGGCCAGGGACCTACCTCCTCTCGGTCATATGTTTTAAAACACGAAAATCGGTTTTACATTTTTCACCGATTGTTTCGTGTTATCACGGGACTTGGGTCATTTCAAATAGCTATTGATTAATTAGGTCTATATTATGATCGCCAAGATAATTATTAATGCAAATATCAGATTGAACAAAACGAATTATTATAATAATGTTAACTTTTCTGTCTATGAAGAAGAATTATTACCTATTAGATTCTGAGTGGAGTGAAGAGTATTTTTTGTTTTTTTTTTTTTTTTTACCTATGAAACCACTTTTTTTTAATATTATAACTATTCCAACAACTTTTTAGACACAAAATTTAATTTCGGTGGTACTTCTAGGAAAATATTTTAAAAAAAAATCTACATAGCTTTTCAAAGCATAAAAGAGTACATACATTTTGCAATTACAAAATAATAGCATATGCAGTACATTCCGTTTTATTTAATCAATAATATTATAATTATTTAATCTCGATTCCCCCCCCCCCAAAAAAAAAAAAAAAAAAGTAAATAAATAAAATAAAATAGCGCTGGAAAGTTAACATTTACTCTGAAAATCTGGTGAAATCATAGATTTTGAATACATATTCAAAAATAAATCGTCCTATTTTGGCATAAATACAGACAATATCGGATAAATATGTGTTACTCGAGTTAATACAATATTTTTAATTCTTGATATTATGAGCTTATATTTAATAACGGCGTACTTATAAAATAAATTATTTACAGTACGGAAAAAAATCTTGAAAATTATAATTCAAATCGTTTCTTTGTGTGCTTCTAAAAAAATAAAATTATTTTAACAACGCGCCGCCAAAGTCTTCGTGAATACCATTGATAATTTTGAAGTTTTCGCCACTTACTTTCTGTTTTTACTTTCATTCGTAATTATAAAAATGACATATGAAAACTCAACAAGGAAGCCGGTGTAAAAAAAAAAAAAAAAAAGAACTCTATATTTAAAGTCGAGAGTTATTAATTATTTATGGGTCATCCGTCTGTATTGCATAACACACGGTATTAACGCATTAATATTGTAAGCCCGTTTCCACCGCTGTCGACCGGGAGTTTCGTTTTAATTACCTTTGAAAATCATCGCAATATACAAACACCGTAACCTATCCAACACAATATTTCTATTGACCTATTCTGACCACAAAATATCACGTGAACATTTTCAACACTTCGACTGCCTCCGTCCTATTGTATACATGAGTTTGATCCGATGAACTTTATATATTTATTTTAGGAAATTAAATTACCATAAGAATAATACAACAATAGTATACACTATACGCCGATGCGTGATTGAGAGAATCGTATCAAACGCTTAATCTTTTTTTCTTCTAAACCACCGCATGTATTTTTCGCAGTTCGAAATCGAATGAAGCGTCTCGGTGTCCCCCCGACAAAAGGTCCAAAATAACACTTTTGTCCCATATTTTGAATGATCCGTCCCATATATGTACCTTATTTTAAAGTAATTTCAAAAATCAATTATTTTTTTATTTTAATAATGATTGATAAATAATAATAATAATAATAATAATAATATCTGAATGAAATGATAATATTACTAAAAACTAAATGTTTACTGAGAATTTGTATAAATTTGTAATTACATTAACTTTTGTTTAAATTTGTAGTACAAAACTAAGTCTTAATAACTGTTAATTATTGTTTCAATATTTTTTCAGGTACAAAAAATTATTATTTATTTAAGAAGTAAAAATAAACTTTTATGTGATCAAAATTTATAACATTCAAATTTTAAGACTAATTTTGGTTTTGAGGGACCGAGCCCTCACCTCTTCTCAATCTCTATGGTAAATTTGAAGTATGATTTTTTAAATGTCCCGTATTTTTAATAAATAAATCTGAGATCCCTAGTCTTGGGTTAGGTTAGGTTAGGTTAGGTTTGGGTGGTTTTTGGATGCTTGGATCTTGCGAGGCTCTGTTTGGGAGGACCCGTGGTACTACGCACGTGCGCAGTAGTAGAATACTCGCATACACCGTGTGTAAAATTTTTGTTAGTATAAGGCAAAGGTTTTCAAAGTGTGGGGCGCCCACCTCGGGGGGCCCGCGAAAGCTTTACAAGGGGGAGGGGCGAGAAAATTTTAAAAATCAACATAGGACAGAAAAATATTTGTGAAATTTGGACAATAATAATCGCGTCCTATAGAGTGTAGAGGAATCACTCTCCTCGTTTCACCAACATTTATAATGAAAAAAAAAAACAAGCCCACCTGTCACATTAAAAGTGACTGATTGATTAAAACCTTTTATATAATGCATTTTTAATGTGAATATAAATATTAACAATCTACGTATATTTGTTGTTTGTTTTTAACTTTTTGCCACTCTAAACATTACTATTAAAATTATTTTTATGAGGGGGGCCCGTGTCTGGGGGGCCTGACCTGAAAAGTTTGAGAACCTCTGGTATAAAAGCGTTTTCTATAAATTTCGTTTTAGAAAAAGTCAGCACTTGTCCGAGAAAACGGCGTGGAAAGATAAACGTTCACATTGGATAAAGTACTGCCAACAGCGCCAATCTGGCTTCCAGTACTCTTCCGGTGGGGGGGGGCGGTTTTTCATAGTGAAATCGAGGGTTGTTTTCTATTTTTGAATGTCAAGCGTGATTTTTTCATCCCACATAAATGCCAAAAAAAAAATATTAAGTCAATTTTACAAATCTTCCCTTCTTCTGTGTATTGTGTTGCATAACCGCGTCATACATAAAATATTTTAACTCGTCTTGTTTATTTTATTATTTTTTTTTCATTTACAGATTACACAAAATTCACATACTGTTCAAAACTATTCTGATCTTGATATTCTTAAGGATATGCTGGTACATCGCCAACGCGTGTTTCTACTAGACTTGCATTATATTTACGTAATTCGACATTATATTATTGTGTTAACTTTGTGTTTTTTTTTTTTTTTTTTCTACTACGCCTATTTAAATATTAAGAATGACTTCGACTGTAATAATTATTATTAATGATTTGCGAACCATGCAACAGTTTAATGTGCGAGATAGGGCCACGCTCTCGAGAGTCGTGATTTTGTACGCCGATCGGCCACCGGTCAATTTTGTTTACGTTTAATGTGAAATTTTACGGAGCGTTACTGTTGTCCCAAGACTGATCCGAGTACGATACGTTATTAGAATAATAATTTATGTTTTATAATAAAATTGTATAAAATAGCGATACGATAATCGCGTACGGGTACACCGCAGTTGTTGTTCAGATCTCAAAGTGAAAACGAAGCGTCCGCGCGATTATTATATCCCCACCCCTACATTACCAAGCATTAATGGCCTAGTGGAGCTTTAAATGTTTTCACTAGGCCTGGAAAACAACAGGATTAAAATGAAAAACGTAAAATACACGATGTCTTTTTGAAAATCGAGTTATTTATATAAATTTAAAAAAAAAAAATTAAAAAATTGTATGTGAAACCATTTCGTCACGAATGTATTATATTATATTATTATATTCTTTTTAAATCGTGTTTGAATATATTATTATACATAATTATATTATATTATAATATGCATATAAATAATATTCATAATATGAAGTCGTATTTGCATTTGTTTATTTATCATCGACGATTGCGTGACGTTCAATGTCATAATAATTTAACCACGAAGGCTAACCCATTAATGTTCACCACGTTAACCCGGTGTTTATTTTTGACGGGTTCTCAATAATATTATGTTGACACGTTGTCGCTCAAGTGTTAATCCCATGACTTCGTCCGACATCACTTTCTTTAACTCTCAACCTGCAGGTGCTAATGAATACTGCCAGGCAGACGAGTCTTTTTTCGAAAGCCTGTACCACGCGCAGACCCGCCCGTAGCTACGTGAGGGGGGGGGAAGGTGAGAGCATCGCCCTCCCTAAACCCAATCTTTGTCATCCCCCGCAAAATGAATTAAAATATTAGACCAAAATTGTTTTTCATTTAATCTTCCCCTTTAGAAAAAAAAATTGTTTTGCCCCACCTGTTGTTGTACTTTGTACCACGAAATCAACGGTTACATTACCCAGTAAAAGTATTATATTTCAAATACGAACGCGCAACGTTTCGTCTCAAACCGTTGACCTCCTGTCGAGGTCATCGAAATCACTGGGTCCGATTATTCGAGTTTCCTGTGACAAATTCCTAGTGAAATATTTACTAAATTCGTGAATGTAGTAAACTCATCAATTTATTAAACTAATAATGTCAAGAAATTAAAATGTTATTAAATAAAACCTAGCAAAATATAAGGCGACTTCAAATGAAATACTTAGCACAAAAGCGGTAAGGTTTTTTTTGAAAAACTTTTCCCATCTTTATTACACTATTGTCGATAATGAGTGAAAATTTCAAGTTACTAGTCCTATTAGTTTCGGAGTTAGAGTGAAATTAATGAAATCTATTGTATGAAAAACTCGTTTACGACATATTTCACTAATTTTGTTCAATTTTTCGACAGATTTTCTTCGTTTTTCGAAAAAAAATATTAAGAAATTTGAATAATGACTTTCTAAAATTTACCAACTATAATATTATGCAATGTTCGATTTAAAAATTTACTGTTTGAAACTTTTGGAACAAGTATTTTTATATGAAAACGTGTATACATACATAAAAATAAGAAAAAAGAAACATCATTTTAACAAAACACTAGCTTTTTCGCTTCCTCCAGAATCTAAAATGGTGATGTTGCTTGTGTAGTGTGTACAAATCTACGTAATAAAATTTGTTTTTTCTTTAAATCAAAATTTGCCAATTTTAATTTCCTTTGTACAAAATGTTATTTATTATATTTCTGAACTAGTTTTCCCTTACGCATAAAAACCTTACCAATTTTCTACACTAAAATATCAATTTCATTGGGTTATAAGTATATGACTTATTTGAAAAAATCGAAAAACAATCACTCTAAAATACTAATAATTACCTAGATATATTATGAAGATTTTTTCATCAATAATTATCTAATTAAAACATTTAGAATATTCATCCCCTCGAAGACCCGACCCCAGAAAATCTATAAATCAGGCCCTGGTAAAATGGAGAAGGCGTTTGCCCCCCCCCCTACATATTGTTTCATGTATGTATAATATGTTTACATGTTTTTTTTTTTTTTTTTCCGGTAACGTTCAGAAGTGATTAATTTTTAATATTATTCAAAGGTTTTGGTTGGTGTTTTGTACTTGAACACCTAATAAACTGTTTAAAATAGAGGATAGTTTCGGGATTAACCACATAGGATTACAATTACATTAGCCAAATACTGATGGCTAGACGGTATGAAATGACATTATCAATATAAAGTAATAAAATTACTTTAAATTACTAATGATTTTACATTAACGGAACATAACGCTTGTTTACGTTATATGTTTTACTATAATTATTATGGACTTACGTGATTCACATAAATAATAATTCATAGTTTGTACACGTGCAACTATTTTGACAACACTGGTCACAAAAAAACTCATAAAATTTTTTGTTTACATTTACATTCATTATTCCGTGCAGGCACTTTAACAAGAACATTTTTTTGAATACTTTGTTAATAAAAGGTTTGTTAACCTCGAAGATATTTTGGTCGTTGTTCAAACATATTTTAAACGTATATAATGTGTCGGAAAATCTGTAAATCCACTGCACTCAATAGCAAGGACGGGAAAACATAATTGATATTATTAGATTCACGGGTGGGATGCTCTTAGTGGATGTATTGAATTTAAAAAAAAAAAAAATAAAAAAAAAAACGATAAATCATTTCTTCACTAAATCGATTCTGAGCGGAGCTTCAGTTTATTCAAGATAATTTTTTTTAAAAATTATAAAGTTTTTACAAAAACAATTTATTTTTTACTCAGCCAGTTTTATATTCCACAGTTGACTGTGGAAAGGGAAAAAAATTTTGATAAGAAAACAAGCTAAAAAAAAATTCAGACATTAAAAAATTTTCTTGCACCGAAATACTTTTCATATTATTGTCTAGCTATTTGTAAATTTTCATTAAGTTTGGATTCAAAAAAAAAAAAATCGTTTTAAAGGCATTTTTGTCAAATTAAGAGAAGTTTTAGCTTAAATTTTGAGACAACTGTTGAGAAAATATTGTGTGATTATCAAAATTACCTCGTCCCACAAAAAAAAGAAAGAATGAAAGAAAGCAAAAATATCACGAAAAACATTTTTAAAAGACGCGTACATTTTATAAATGTAAAAAGCGAACCAAGGATATAAAAGTAAAAAAATGCATCCTGAATAGAGGATACACGTAATTATAAAACGTTTTTTTTCTGAAATTATTTTCGATTACATAACGTGTATATGTACTTAGAACCGTTTAAGTGAAATAATATTATAATGAAACCATTACCGGAAGATAACAATTACCTACCTACCAGATTGCACAGTGCCGAAAGAAAACGCAAAACAAAAACGGTGAAGACGGACACACGTATTTTAATGATATGTTGTAGAGAAACATGTAATTTTCTTTTTAAACACCTCGTTAATTGCTGTCTCTACACAAAACATCCGGTATATTAAGCACGGACGGATGAGTGTCCAAATTATTCCTACAGTCTTTTCCCAAAGACCACATGCCGGTGACGAAGTCTTTATTGTTTTGCGAGTGAGCAAATCCTTAAAAAACAAATCATTGTTATACGAGTATATTGTTCCTTGTTTATGTAAACACATTATCAGTGAACGTTAATTAATTGGGCGCGCATTACTTTCTCACTAAATACATTTAAGCCCAATTTTAACGCCGTACATAATAATTGTTTTACATGATTCATGATTTGAATAATAATAATAATAATAATAATAATAATAATAAATGTTTTATTTTTTTTTATCGAGTAAAATAATGTTTGGAATACAAACTTCTGGAAATTCGAAAATTATTTATTTGAAAATATCATTCGTGAAACCGACTTCAAAACCATCATGAGCCAAACAACATAATATATAGGGGAGCACATGACGTAAAAAAAGTAAGTACATACGAATTGCGCATTAATTAGTGCATTTCAGGGATTTAACAACTAATAAATTATGTGATGTAATAAAAATAAAACATATGGATATTATGTCCATTATGGTAACTTCTAGTTTCAGCTTACGCCATCATCAGGTTACATTTTAGTGGTATTGTAAAATAAATAATTTACAAGACATAAAACGCACACACACACACACACAGTGGTATTTAAATTGAATTTAATTAAAAGCCACTAAAAGTCACCTTAAAGTGTTTTCCAAGTTTAAAGTTACTTCACGCGTGACTTTTCAAGAAAAACCAGAAAAATTATATGTATTACAAATATTTTTAGTTTTGGATTTGGTTTTTTTTTTTTGAAAAAATGTATTTTAGGTATTAAAAAACTACATAATTATCATTTTTGAGATAAACCGCAATAATCTTTTGCATATATTATGACATAGATAGTGGACTGTGTTCATCTGGAATACATCCGAGTTTTCTGTTCTTTGCGTATAGGTCCATCATATTACGGGGTGAAACGGCACGTGTGCTACGGACCATAACAGTGATATGAAATTTTCTATTTCTTTCATTTTTATTTAAAAAAAAAAAAAAAAAAAACACGTGTACTGCACATGTGACCTTTTAAAAAAAATGTCATAACTCCGTAGTGGTCAGTAGTGCATGTGCCATTTTAATATTTATAAATACATGATGAAGTAGGGTTGGAGACTTGTTGCATTTGCATATTTTTTATTAATTTAATAACAGAATAATCTAAGCGAGATATAAATTTGTTTCGAGACATAATCACAAATATTTTTTGTGCATATTTTGTCAAATTCGTAGCGCATTTAAATATTTTTACGTTTTAAGCTTAATGCGTTTATTTTAAAAGCTAACACAACTTTTACTGTTACTGTTACACGTCAATCAATCAAATGTAACTAATATAACCAAATCATTGTCTGAATTTAAAATGTAATGTATTAAATTTTATTAGAATAAAAAATTGAGTTGCACATTTTGATTATTTTAGGTGCATATTTCAAACAATTTGTGTGCAATAAGTCCCGAACCCTAATTGATAAGTCTATGCACAGAGAGCAGAAAACCAAAAAAAAAAAATTCTAAGCGAAACCCTTTTGACAACGAGCGATTCGTATATAAAAGCATATTTTATTTACATTTTCTCTTTTTTTTTTTTTTTTTGTTTTCTAGTGCTAAAAGTCCCGAACCCGAGCAACGAATATCTATCTAAACCCAACACAGTTATTATATACGATTTTTGTTTTGCAAATGGAGTGTGGTTCACCCGTGCATCAAAATATCCCCATTCAAATTATTTCGTTTTCGATTTATCCCTAATTATAATTTATTTTTGAATTATAATAAGTATTAAACAAAATTTAAGATTTATATTTTGCATAGTTATAATTGTACTTATAATATTATATGCTTCCAAACAGTATATTTTGTTTTACAATAATTATTAGCGAGTAAGTATACAAAATAAAAATAAAAAAAAGTTATATTAAAAATGACAAATTTTTTGACATAATATATTTTATTCATTTATTTACTAATTCACTCCGCCCGGAATGCAAAACTACATAAATGGTTTACAACACAGTATACGAAAATATTACAAATTCAAATATTAATGGTTTTAAAAATGCCGAACATACTTCGCACGACGGGTGGGATTTTCTTGACGGGTGTGTTGAATTTTAAAGAAACGATAAATTATTTCTTCAATAAAACGATTCTGAACGAGGGAAGCTAATAATATAAAAAAAAAAAATGTTAAAGAAATGTCCAAAATTTTTTTTTCACATTTTCAAAATTTTCTTGCGCCAAAATCTTTTTTATATGATTTTCTATCTATGTTTAAATTTTCATATAGTTCGGATCAAAAAATGATGGTTTCCGAGTCGTTTTTGTCAAATTTTTGGTAGTTTTTTCCAAAAAACAAATTGAAAAATTGAGAAATTCAAAAAATGACCTCTCTAAGGTACCAACTAGAGGCAAATCCGGTTTCAAAAAGTTACCGATCGAAACTTTTGGACAAGTATTTCCATACGAAAAGTTGTACGCGGAAAAAAATAATAACAAACATCATTTGTAAAAACACTTCGTTTAGAATCTAAAAATATTATGATAAAAATTTGAAAATATTCGAATAAATGATTCAAAAACAACGGACCGCTCGACTGCACGATGTAATGTTAATATTTTAACGGGAATATTTTTGAATATGAGATTTTTCTAACGGGAATATTTCGAATTGGGGGGAGGGGGGATATTTTGAAAGCGAGATATCGTGACGCATGGGACGTTTTGAGCGCGTACCACTAGCATCCATCCCCAGATGTCTTTTTGGTATTTTTAAAAAGGCAACCGCACCCCACCCCCCCCGCCTCCACCGATAGCACCTACCGACGAACACGGCGACCGTCTTGTCGCGGCGATTGACCGCGAACAGCGCGAACGGTCCGCGACGGCCGTGCGGCGCGCTGGCCTTGGCCAGCCAATCCTTGTCGTCCAGGAAACCGGCTGTCCGCGCTCCCTCGTCCGCCGCCCTGTCCAGTATCTTCACGTGCATGTTCTTGTCCACGCCCACGGTGCCGCGGCCGTCCATGTCGAACCGGACACCAGCGCGCGCGGACGACCACGTGCCGCCGAAGTGCCACGCGGTCGGTCCGGAAGTCGCCGCCGCCGCCGCCGCAAGTCGACCTGCGTTGGCGACGAAATCGGTAAATTCGAATTTTGGAAAATCGAAAAGTTTTTTTTAAGTAGTCGTTTCGAGCATATTATATAATATATTATATATATATATATATATATATATATATAGATTAAATGTATGTAATATTTGCAACCCTCCTATAAAGTATAATATATTATAGCTTGTAGTAGAGGGTTTTATATGGAGTTGACGAAAAAATAAGGGTATCCCCGAATCTATTTTCACGATGGGGCGATTTTTAAATATTTTAATATTTAAAAGAAGTTAATGCTTGTACTATAATAATAATAATATGCCTGTTTATTATTGCACATTTTTCGTAAAGTAATTTTCTAGATTTTCTTATTCAGGTTATTTTTCAAAATTCACAATACTTTTTTTTTTTTCCAAAACAGGGAAAAACTGCTGAAAAATTTAGTAAAAACTGTCAAATGCGCCGTAAACGAGTTTTTCGTGAAACCGATTTTAGTAATTTAGCCATAACCTCAAAAACTAGAAACTTGAAATTTTCAATCGTTTTTAACACAACATTGGTAGTGTAATACAGAAACGTATGTAATTTGACCACTTTTGGGATAAATATTTTGGGATATATATTTTGAATTACCTTGTGTTTTGTAATGTTTTATCTCATAAAATATAGAATTTTTGATATTATTAGTTAAAAATTTAGCATAAAACCACTCACCTTTTTTTTATAACTGTTTAAAGTTAGAATTTTCATGATACGAAATCTCGTTTTCGCAAATTTTTCCCTTGATATTATTTTTTTTGCAATTTTTTTTATTTCCTGAAGATTAAATGAAGATCGAAGAATATCCGTGGTGCGAAGTATGTCTGGCTTTCTTGCCTTTACTTTACTTTAATTTTTTTTTTTTTTTTATTAGCACTACTGATTTTATTAAAAACGTAAATATAAATAAACCTTTGAAATTTTCCGCATTAAAAACAATTAATTAAATATATTATGTAATAATAAGGAAGAGAAATCAGCCATTAAATTAACAGTCATATCAGTCATTCTTCTGGTAAAAGAAAATGTTGAGCGTATTTTAAATTTCAAAAGTTATTACGTTTCGATCGAAGAAATAAATTTGATTTTACGTAAAAAATATCGGTTTCAAATTTAAACGATTATAAAAAAAAAAAATTGACTTATGATATTTGAGATTTTTGCAGATTAATTAGAAATGCATATGCGTGAGACTGTGTTAAATTTTCATTCTATAATATCAAAAATTAAAAATTGAATTGAGTTAAAACAATGCATTTTACACAAGATTATTCCGAAATTTCATATTTATCCAAAAAGTGTTATAATTTGTTTTTGAAATTCTTCAAGTCTGTATTACACTGTTGTTGGTAATGAGTGAAAATTTCTATTTCTTAGTCCTATTAGTTTTGGATTTATGGAGAAATTGGTAAAATTTGTTTCATGAAAATCTCGTTTATGGAATAATTTCAGTTTTTACTACATTTTCCGGCCATTTTATTTTTTTTTGGAAAAATATTGACAATTTTGAAATATGACTTCTTTAAATTACGTGCAAATATATATATATATATATATCACGTATCTGCATATTTGTTTTTCTTACATTTATTTTTTTACTAAAATTAGTGCTGTTTTTATGTGAATATCATTATTATCGCTTATATTTATGAGAGTTAGGTTTTGAATTTGGCTGTTATTTTTTTTTTTTTTACAATTTTTTCTTAACTTAAATTCACTCATAAACTTAACTTGACATTTATCTCCTTTCTTTTTTTCTTTTTCTACGGATTTTTAAACCAAGTGGAAAAAACTAGTTGAGTAGACTAGACCCAACGTTGTCAATAGTAATTTGTATACGTCATCGCAAATTGAACGTCTACAACAGGTGTATGACGACTAGGTAAGTACTAATTTGCATATTACGCAATTCAATGCACTGTACGACCTCACGTCGACATCATTATTATTATTTGAACAGTGTAAATACGTGAAAACCGCAAAATGATTACTGATGACAATATTATTACGTGGATCAATATTCGTACGTGAATCGCTCGACAGATGGACGATGCCAATTATTATTAACAACAATAATAATTAGCGCGATTCAATGCCAACGGTCGTAGGAGTGTATAGTGTGTGCGATCAGTGAGTGGCGTAGCCAGGAATTTTGTAACGGGGAAGACAAAATATTGAACACGTAAAAAAAAAATTATTTCTTTATCCACAAGAAAATACTGTTTTAGACATTACTGCATTTCTCTGTAGTTTATGACGTTTAATAAGTTAAGTGCATAATATTACGCTGAAGTCTCCTCTGAACATTTTTGTTTTTATTATTATTCACACCGAGTATTTTTATCATAATATTAAGTTTTATCATTATTGTTTTCTTATTCGGTGTAAAATTTCTATTTTGAAAAAATAAACAAGTGTAGAATATCTTTTTGGTTTTGTGAAAAAAAAAAAAAAAAACTATTAAACTACCTACGAAATATAACTGAATGTGACCTACACACACTCTATAGATTGTTTTCACTCGATGTATTTTAGTTATCTGCAATTATTATATGCAATGCAAATACCCAAAAATTAGTGAAATTAAATTTCATGAAACACTTGTATCATTTTCTACCTGAGATTTTTTTTAAAAAAAAAACTATTCCCAGTTACTAACAACCTAAGTGCTAACAATATAATTATTAATAAACGGTTTAAAAAAACACGGTCAGTGGGGAGGGCTGTGGCCCCCTTAGCCTCCCCCACGCCTCTGTGTGCGATACTTCAAAAAATTTCTTTGTACGACATGATATTTTTACAAAATGACATACATAACCAACCGCAACGAAGATGTCACGGTGGAAGGACGAACGAACATGCGGTGTTCTATAATATTCTGTATCGTGGTTATGTAAAACGAGAATAATTGTATAGGATTCAAATGACACGAAGTGTAACGGTTATGGCGTTTTACAATTATTACAGCCGTCGAAGAAAAAATTCGACTCGTCGGTCCGCGTCGATAATATTATTTACATAACTCACAGAAAAAAAAAAAAAAAAAAAAAAAAACGATTGTTAAAATTATTTCTAGTTGTCAAGAAATAATTGAATTTTGAATAACAATTTTATTGTTCGAAGATAGAAGGTTAAACGACAGCAACTGTACAGGTGTAAACGGATCAGGAAATCAAAAAAAAAAAAAAATATGAACTAAATTATTTAATTGTGTTAAAACTGATTTGAATAATTATTTAACATTTAACCTCACGACGTAACTCGATATTAATTCATTCATATATTTGTCAGTCATTTTTTTTCTTTTCTCGGAAATTCTAATATTGGAAAATCATTGTACTATATATATATATATATTTGCGTAGAAGTGTAACTAGGTGAAAATATTAGAGGCGTTTAAAATTATTCAATTTTTTTTTTTTTTTTTGTAAAAAACTACATAAATTTTGACAAAAAGACTCGGAAACCATCATTTTTTGATCCGAACTTCATGAAAATTCAAATAGATCAAATAGATAGATAATAATATGAGAAAAATTTTGGCGCAAGAAATTTTTGAAAATGGGAAAAATGTTTTTGGACATTTTTCCAACACTTTTTTCTCATTTAATTTTTTTCTTTTATTTATTAGATAAAAAAAAAGTAAAATAAAGGAAAGGAAAGTAAAGTGTAGACAAGAAAGCCGGAAATACTTAGCACCACGGATATTCTTTGCTTTTCGGATCAGATACTCTTGGTGAGTGTGTTGAAAATTACGACTATTATTGTTCTTTATATTATTTACTTCCTTCGTTCAGAATCGTATTATTGAAGAAATGATTTATCGGTTCTTTAAAATTCTATTCACACACCAAGAGTATCTGACCTGAAGATGCAAGAATACCCGTGGTGCGAAGTATGTACTGATTTTTTATTCATATATTAACACTCATAGATAGGTAATTAAATTGATTGAAAATTACTCGATGCATCGAAAACATTCAGAGCAACTTAATTATTAAAAAAAAAATTATTTAATAGCAACTGACATCGGGTTGGTCACAGGAATTCTTTTATAAATATAATTTATCGACCGAAATTTATGAAAACTGTCAAGCTTGATTTTTAATAGGTTGTTGACGAGCATATTTCTCAAATTTTTTCTGGGTTTTTCTCGTTATTTAATGATGTTAAGATGTGAGCAATTAATGGGTATCGCTCGGTTATGCCTTATTTTAATTGTAATATTACGTTCATTCTTATGAGTAGGTATATGGGGCAGTGTATGTGGTGATTTATGATTATATCCAATCTCAAGTTAAGTGCATTTAAATAAAATAATGTATAGACGAAAAAGGCTAACACACTTCGTACCATGGGTATTCTTCACTAATTCACTCCTCGGGTCAGATACCCGTGGTGGGTGGTGTTGAAAATTACGACCCTTATTATCCTTTATATTATTAACATAAGTACTTCGCTTGGAATCGTATTATTTAAGAAATAATTTATCGTTTCTTTAAAATTCAACACGCCCACCAAGAGTATCTGACTCCGGGTGCGATGAATACTTAAATTGCGTGGTATGTCCGGATTTCCTGACTACATAATATACAGAAGGTTTTTGGCATTGCGGAGAAAATCTGAAAACCATAAGTGTTCTGATGTGATAACGTTTTACTTTTAAAGCATTTCGATTCCAAGTTTCTCACTCCGAACTCGTTTCGAATTGGAATCGGTTTCGGTAACATAAAATGATTTTCCTTCTTTTGTTCCGGCCAATAATTATGAACACGATTTTTTCCAGGCAGATGATAATCAACATGATAATAATTTACGTCCAACGGTTCAATCGTCGGTTTTCCCCTGAACTCTGTTGAACGAACAGCGTCGTCAGAGTTTAGTATTTTGTTTAGGATCTGTAAGAATTGTATAATTAACCGAAAAAAAAAAAAAAAAATCAGTAATAAATAAACACATATTTTATAAAACGGTTTTTTTTTCCCCCCCGAGATTTTTTTCAATACGTCAAACAGATAAATTACATGTTTAACAGCATGATGACTATGCGCACACATAAATAATTGGCGATCCAAAACATACAACAGAATAAAGAAGACATGACTAGTGAAAATACTATGAGCCATCGTCGTGTCTCAGAATATTGACATAAATATTGCGCAATATAACAAATAACGAATTTCTATGACAACGTTGTTTTTAAATTATAAAAAATTAAAACCAGAAAGGACGCACAATTTTGGGTGTGGACATCAAGACGGCGTGTATTTCTTCACTATAGGTACTTCTCACGTATTTCTCATCGCAACGTATCATAAAACTACATATTTTTAAGAGCAATGATAAACAGTCGTCATGTATTCGAACATCAATACCGCACTCGTAGTGAGGTTATCTGTTTTTATTGTACAGTGTAGGACGAGCCAATGATTATTATCTTAACTCTAATGCCTTTCATGTACTGGACCTTAATATGACCTTCGCAGTAGAAAATTTGTTTTCCTTTATATTCGCAGCACATTCACTGATATTTTTCAAAATGGAAATACATATAAAGATTTCCGAAGTATGTTGTAAACAGTGACTGTATTATAGCAAAACCTTTTGATTAGTCGTCGATAATTTATACTATTCAAGTGTAACAAATATTGTAATACTTTAAATGTAACTTTTTAGGCAAGTACAAATAGAAACAATATTTTTTATGTTTTTCATTTTGTAAACATAATTTTAGAGCGAGTGTTATTGAAAATACAATAAAAATATCTAATAAAATAGAAACTTCTATTTAGAGTTTTGCAATAATTCGAATAAGAAAATAATCAAATAATTATTTGAATAAAAAATTATTCTTTATTAATTTATTTTAATATTCTCTTTTTTATTTTAATTTTCACGATTATTCGATATTAAATTATTTGTTTTTCATTATTATTTAATCACAATTTTCCACAATCATTGTTTAATGATGAATATCACCTCGTACGTGTTCACCAACAATCCAACTACATTCGGATTAATCTGAGCTCCGCTCAGAATCTAAAATAAATTATCAAAATTTGATGTCGTTAAGCGAAAAATTCGTTAGAAAAAAAAAATTGATACCGAGTGTTTTACATTAATCTAATAATCAAAAATAAGAAAAAAAAATATTAATTTGTGTTTTGTAACAATTCTATTCGTAATGCATTCATATTATGTAAATATAATTGACTGCTGAACGCGTTACCTGAAAATTCGACCGGTATAGAAAACAATAAAAGCAACAGGTCGATAATTTGACACTAATTATTGTCTTAAAAGGTTTCACTTGGGATAGTTTTGGAAAACTTGATCTATAAATCATTATTTTTAGATGTCGTTTTCCACAAAACGTCATATTTGTGTATTATAATGTGCTTTATTTACACTTAACATTTATGTAAGCAAATTTGGCCTGCTCGGATTAACGAAATCGTTCATTAACGTTTAGCTTCAAATTTTGTGTATAAAAACATAATAAAAATAAATCAACAGCCAGTTGATCTATAAACTCTTATGTTAATCATAGAGTAACTTTATTATCATGTCGTGATTTTAACCCTTTTTTATAGGGCGGAAGGTAAAGTTTGTCAAGTACCTGTGGTGAGATTGTTCTTCGACACATTTACGCGATTAAAATAAATATGATAACAGAAACACATGTTATTATACGATGTGCCAATTTAAGACGCATTAAAAATCTTTTTGAGAAATGTTTGGACTATAAAAAAAAAAAAACAAAAAAGTGCTAGTAAATTATGCTACCAGTGCAAGTTTAATAATAACAGGTAATAACAATAACACAAGTGTAAATACCAATAAATCAATAAATATTTTAGAAATACTCTGTTAAAAAGGTATCTTCAAAATGTAAAATAGATACAAAATTATTACTTAAACAGTATTTATAGTATTTATTAATACAAATTTTAATCAAATACTTTACATCACTACTTGTATTTTAGTAAAAAAATTAATTGGATTTAAAGATTGAAAAATGTCTTGTCAAATCATAATATCTTAGGTCTAGTATTGACAATAAATATAGTGTATAATATAGAACATATAACAATAAAATTGTGAAAAAAAAAATAAAATTAAAATAAATTATTAACAACATTAAATACGTTCTTATAATAATTGCAATAAATATTCTAAGCGCACATAAAAATATGTGAACGATATTTTTTATCAGAACTCTTTGTCGGATTGATTTAATTTCAAATTTTGTTATAAACGAATCAACACAAAATATTGATTAATATGAACAATTAATATTGTAATAACGAGTGTACAAATCATGGTTCAAAAAGTTTATGATTTAGCATTTCTAAAGATGGAAAATGACATCCATTGGTGCAAAATTAATAATAATTATGAATGTTGAGATAATAATATAAATTTTAGAATAAGTATAGGAACATTAGGAACACCTGTTCGTATTTTAAAATAATATTATATAATGTTTTAAAACGAAAATTAATCTATCTATAATTAACTACGTACTAGGAAAGTTTTTATTGGTATTCATAAAACCTCGTCGGTTATTAAAAACAAATAAAAAATGTCGAAAATTAAACTTGCATAAAAATAATTTTAGTTAATTCGTTAAAAACGTTAAAAACGAATCGCTAAGTGTTGGCGAAACGTTTGATCAATTTTAAGCTTAATATAAATTCTCGGAAAATCTCTTTTTCGGGAATAATTAATATTAAATTATTTAAAAATCCTAAAACCTTAAAATATAATAGAAACACAGTCGTGTATAGGTTTCCTCGGAACTAGGTGTCCCCCGTCCAGTTCATCATCTTGGTGTCAAGCTAACATCGCACGTTTGAATAGATACGAGGGTTAACAATTTTAAATTAGGAATACCTGAACGGGTTCTAGTACTTGTTGCACACAAGTACTAGAAAATCAGTTTAGATTTTTATTAAAATGACAATATTGATAAAAATGATCGTAATGTGAAATCACTTTAACCACATACAATCATTATATTGGTAGCACCACGACTTGACTGACCCCAAAAACTGTTGAAATAACAACGGTCGCTGAGGACCAAGATGCGAACTGGATGGGTTATACCGGAAATTCCTGAATTTTTAATATGAAAATGTATAAACGCTCTATTGGATAAATATAAAACTATTATCGATTGTTTTCGAAACCTCTTCAATGAAACCGAATATGGACGGCAATATTTCTATCAGTCTACTTTCATTCTGACTGATGTTTAACAAAATATGTTCGTTGTCCCTTTTTGCGAATCCGAGTAGGTCGATCGTTGAACCTATCAGATCCTTTTTTACCACACCGAGTGTGGTATCACCATCATCGTTTTCCTCGTCATATTCATGGATAGTTTTGTAAAAATCAAATTTCCATCGACAGTATTCGACATATTTTCTAAACAGTTTTGGATGGTTCTCGGAAAAACGGAGAGTAGTTTTTAAATTTTCGATCGGTAAACTATAAAACAACATTTTATACAATGCCCAAAACATAAATTTCACGTATATCCTTTGGTAAGCGACGAGATCGTGTATGTCGAACGTATTTTCCGAAACTTCGATTTGTATTTGATGCATACTCTTGACTTCTCCGTTCCAATTGAAAAAAACTTCCGCGCCGTGAGAGTTCACTTTTTTTACGGCGTTATTGCTGCCTATCAATTGGTTAAAGTCGTAGAAATGGGAATGCATTTTCGTACTCGGAAACCGAACATTGAAATCGGCTACAGCGTTGTCGTTGCTTCGTAGCAAAGAACAAACACGACGTTTGACAGTGCTCAACATTCCGTTTTGAGAGGCGACGATATGTCGATACACGAAATCTCGATTCTTTATGACCGCACATCGCCGAATTTGATAGTCGTCGAGCGAATTGAGAAACACGTCGATTATTCTCCTCAAATTGTTGTTTTTTCTGATTGCGTAGGTTTTTAAATCTTCCACGTCGCGTTCGTCGCGTCTCGTTCCGAATAAATCGAAATAGATTTCCCTGTTCAACAGTACGGTCGCGGCCAAGAAGGCGTTCGAAAGCCGATTTTTGTCCGGACACGCGTCATCGATCAGTTCGTCCGATTTTTTCAGTAAATAAACGTACAGCCTATGAGCGGTGGTGCGAATTCGGGAAGACAAATCGGCAACAGTGGCGGCGGCGACCGGCTGACCCGATGTTATACAATCGGTATTGAAATATTCCACCTGCAAACAAGTTTGATAAACCGAGAACAACGAGTTGCACGCAGATTTACGCTCTTCGACGATATACGGCACATACCATTCGGGGTACAAACTCAACGTGAAATCGTTCGCTCTTGGCGATTTCATTTCCGATTCTCTGTACAGCATATTGAATGCCCACCAGAACTGTCGCAATTCATCGTCGAAAACGGCTTCCATCAATCCGAATAAATCAATGAGCACCATTCCTTCGTCGCAGATGAACACTGCGTTCAACCACGTTTTTAGATTGTGATCCATCAGGTCCGAGGCTGCGTTTCGCGCGCGATCGTACATTCCCGCGTCCGAGGACGTTCTGTAACGTTCGACCGTCAACACGAATTCCAGAACGTCCACCATTTCCGCCGGGCAATGCATCGACCGCAACTTGGATACGACTTCTTCGTACCATTGAATTTCCGCGCGTTTTCGGTACATCCACAGTTCGTACACCTTCAGATAAATCGTTTTCAATATTACTTTGTAAACCGCAAACATATATCTGTAAATCGATTCCACGTCGTACGAGTGTTGGACTTGTGCGAACATTTGGTGAACGTACATTTGACACCGTGCGTCCGCGTCTTTCGCTTCTTTCAGATACTCGGACAAAACTATCGAAGAGTTTTGCAAAACCAACTCGAACAACAACGCTACACTGCGCGGTTTTCCGTACGAGACGCGATCCAGCATACGCGTTTTCAGCATCACGCGGTCCCGGTCGATCCGCGGCCAGTGCGCCGGCGGCGCACTAGGATCCAACGACGCGACGGTCGTGAGAAAACGTCGGAACTCGTTCGGTTCCGCCGCCTCCGAATCCGTACGGTCGTCGTCGTTACCGCCCCCCGGGCTAGGATTACCGCAATATTGTACGGTGTATTGCTCGACGAGATTCATTATTTGCAACAGGACGCGGTTCATGCTCTCGAGTATTTGTTGCGGATGTATTCCGATTGTTTTCTGCGGGGCTATCGTTTCATTATCGCGGTCACTTCGACCTGCGGCTACTTTTTGCTTTTTCCGCGACCGGACGTCCGACGACGTTGTGTCGCCTCCGTCTTCGCCGACGACGTGAGTCAACATGTTGACGTAAAAACTCGCCATAAACAGCGTTTTCGTGAAATAAGGTTCGGTCGTTTTGACGCTCGGACGTTCGTCGCCGACTGCGAACAGGACGCCTAGTGCCAACGTTATTTCTTCGTTCAGTCGGTTCAAACGCGGAATCGCGGTCTTTTCGTTACGAAAGTCCTCCGAAGGCGTCTGCAACGAACGGTGAATACGCCCCAACGAATCGTTCGCGAAATACGCGCATTCGCATTTCAAAAACGTGTATATTATTTTCGAATTCCGATCGCCGCCGTTGTCCGTTTCGCGCGTCAGCCATTCGTCCCATTCGACCGTAATTCCGTCCATCCAGATCGACCTGAAATGTTTCAGCGTTTCTCCCATCTTTTCCACGTTCAAAATCGTTTTCCGGTCGTTTTGGCCGGCGACGGCGTATCCGATTTCCAATAACGCGTTCGTCAGAAGATACCGAACGAAAACCGCATAATATTTACCACCGGCCATAGTGTACGAATATATTATTTCATTCGACGACGCGATCTTAAAGTCACTAATGGAATTCTTTAGTGAATTTCCAACATAAATCGGATATGATTTTGAGCGTTCTTCAAACTCCGACCACGCCACATAACTGTAAACAAACCCATTAAAATCATTGACGTTTTAATTGTTTTCGTTATATGAATAATGGTTAAAATTACGAAAACAGTATACGGGACGAGGTACCATTGTGTATATTGTGTTGTTTGCAGATGATATAGTTTTAGGGGAGGTCTGGAGGAGGGATTGAATCTATGCTAGAACAATGGAGAGTAGCAAGAGGGAGTAAAGGATTAAAAGATAAGTAGGAGTAAAACTTTGTAAACGGAGATTGATTTTGATCTAGGAGCAATGGCACAAAGAGCGAATAGAGCAAGTGATTAAAATGAATTATAGTGAAAAGAACAATAAGGTGGGAATTTTTAAGTATTTATAAAATCTGAATTGAAAAAAAGGCGTGACTCTGAGGAACGGTTATAAAGGATATCATTATCCTTTTTTGTATGAAAATGCTCGTGCAAAAGTCTTCAAAAGCAACTCGTCCCTAGTAACATCGTTGCAAAATTACATCGTTATAATATTATATGTAATAAAATTCTTTGTCGTTTAAGCGATATGCCACATAGACGCGCAATATTCTACAAAACTTTTCGATATTCTGATATGATATATACGATTTATCGTGGGCCTCCCATACTTACCATGAATGCAACTTAATCACTGATATTACTTTGATATTTGCAATTGTACTTGTGTCATACAACACGGTTAATAACAATATATCAAAAAAATAAAAAATAAAATGTGTATTTACCGGAATAAGTTTCGATGGTTGGAAAACGATACAAACTCGTGCGCCGCCAAAGAAGGAAAATTATAAAACAATAATAATTCTCATTGATACTTTTGTAAACTATGGTAATGATAAGAATTACGAAGACAATATATGATGTTTGTTCGAGAACAAACATAAAAAAAAAAAAATACTCGAAAACATTTACCTTCACCACACCTGATCAAATAAGTTAAATTTCGGACGAACATACAAGTGAAAATTTAAGAAACGGCGAAATTAGGTGAAAACAATATTGCCATCGAATGAATATTTTTTGAAAAAGTCCGATTAAATAATACAGAATTTCCGTTAAAGCGATTTCAGTAACATCTTCGAAACTCCTGAAACGATGGTAGTGAATGCTGAAAATATTTCTTTTTTTACATTCTGAACGAAGTGAAGAAATTTATGTTTTTACAATGATGATTTTTTTTTTCTTCCTCTGTGAACACTTTTTCGTAAAGAAATAATACTCGTCCAAAAGTTTCGATCTACTAACTTTACAAATCCAAAATCGAACACAGTCGGTACTTTTAAGAGGTTCTATTTCAAATTTCTCTCGATACTTTTCCCAAAAACGCGAAATAATAACTGTTAGAAAATTGTTGAAATAAAAACGGCAAAATATGCAATTGCCGGAATTTCCGTAAAATCAAAAATTGCCCCTCCCCCCCCCTCGTTACGCAACAATCCGAGGAATATTAATCGACTAATACGTATAATATTATCACGTCGTTAAAAAAACGCAACGACCCGATAAAATTAATCTGCGGAAAACGCCTAGTGTTTAACCACGTTGCGCGGTCCCCTACAACAATCTCGTGCACTGTATTCCGTAACGACCGGAACGTCGTCACTTCATACAATAATAATAATAATAATAATAATAATAATATTAATTGCAGCAACTATGGGTAAACCGCGACACAATACCCGTCCGAAAATATAATAATAATAAATGTTTTTCCAGAATTACGTGAATGACGCAAACAAAAACGGAGCAGCACACACACACGCATGACGTAACAACAAGACGACACTGCACGGTCCGCGTAATAATTTATTCTCCGTTGAGTAATAATAATAATATAATGATATTATTATTATTATTATTATTATGTATTTGCATGCGAAGAGATTCGCGTCGGAGTGTCACAAGTGGTCGCTCATCAACAGCCTCCGACAATGGGCTATACCTACTCCTACGCGACGACGACCACTGCACCGGCGGCGTGGCGGCTGCAATTCAATTATCACGCGAAATTTCCTTTTTTTTGTTTTCCACGCCTAAAACGTGTGTGCAGGACATCCGCGTATTGTCTACCGCCGCGAACGATATAACAGTATAAATACGCGCCAAGTATCCGAATTTTCCGCACACGCAACGACACAGTCGCGGTCAACACACACGCAGCGAGCGGACAATCGTCGTAGATCGTCGTAGATCGTCCAGCAGCCGCCGTTTGATATATTATATCTCCGAGCAAAACATGGTATGTGAAACACGGTCACGCGATTCGTGGGGATCGAGAAAACGAAATCTTTACGAAAGTTTCTAAGTTCTACGGCAGTCCGTTACGGTTTTTCGTTTCGAATTATTTTTTCCTTTTTTTTTTTTTAATAAGTCGCTTTTTCTGTAAATTATAATCTCTCCGATCGCGTAATTATCGCGAAAAATGAAAATGAAATTTTTTTAAAACGCCCTTTTTGAAAACAGACATCACAATTTTTCGTTCTCATCCCCGCGAATCACTTTCAAAAGAGGGTTTCAGCGCGTCCAATCACATCACACACTCTCGTTATATTGGTTTTTTTGTTTTCTGCAGGCGTTCAAGTCACTCGTGTACGTCGCGTTGACGTTAGTTCTACGACCGGCCGTCGCCGCGCTGCCCGACACGTTCGAAATGCCGTCCAAGTAAGTGAAGATTACGCATCATAAAATAATTTAATTTTGTATAGTACTACTTAATCTGCCCTCCTAGTAGTGAAACAAGCAGTTAACAACGAAATCAAATTGTTGGGAAAATGAGTTTTTTGATTTTCCACTGATTTTCACCTTGAAACTATTATTTTCACCCAATTTTAGATTCTGAATGAATTGAAGAAACTAGTGTTTTTACAATGATGTTTATTTATTTATTTATTTATTTTTTTTTCTGTGTACAACTTTTCGTATAGAAATACTTGTCCAAAAGTTTCGATCAATAACTTTTTGAAACCGGATTTGCCTCTAGACTGTACTTTAAAAAGGTCATTTTTTGAATTTCTCAATCCTTCAATTTTTTTTTTCGGAAAAAACTACCCAAAATTTGA
>JAIPRM010000856.1:33065-46354 GCA_025469315.1 Stegophylla sp. TES_Ste_2020 | reverse complement strand
GTTCCCGAGATATTGCCATTTATGTGAAAATCGTGCTTCACTTTAGAAAAAATGAAATCAGAAAAACGCTAATATCTCGGAAACGGTAAGTCCAATCGCAAAAATAAGGTCATTTTTGGCCATTCCTTCCCATAGGGGAGGATAAGGACCTACTTTTGGCAAATTAGGGGGGGTGGGTACCATTTGGGGTCAGGGGGTCATGTATGTTAACCTTTATAAACACTGAATAGTATGTCACTATTAATAAATATGAAAATATGCTTATAAAAAATGTAAGAGTAGTATAAACAATATTAAATCTTGTTTAAAATATGTATTGAATGTAATATTATGGCATATGTGTTATAATTATCTACATTATTTATAAATCTTATCCCAGTAATATATAAGAAAAAATACTATGAATTTTTAGTGATAGACACCAAACAATATATAATTATTATGTACTCGTATATGTCACTATAAAACTTGAACAATGAAAAGATAGATAAGAAAGCTGAACATACTTCGCACCACGGATATTCTTCGCTCCTTGGGTCAAATACACTTGGTAAGTTTGTAGAATTTTAAGGAAACGATAAATAATTTCTTCGATAAAACGATTCTGAACGGAGGTAGTTAATTATATAAAGAGCGATAATAGTTATCATTTTCAACACGCCCACCAAGGCACCAAGAGTATTTGACCCGAAGAGCAAAGAATTTCTGTGGTGCGAAGTATGTCCGGCTTTTTTGTCTATATTTTACTTTACTTTACTTTTTTTTATCTAAAAAATAAAGAAAAGAAAAAAAATAATGAGAAAAAAATGTTTTAGAAAAATATCCAATTTTTTTCACAATTTCAAAGATTTTTTGCGCCAAAATGTTTTTTATATTATTGTCTATATCTATGTTTAAATTTTCATAAAATTTGGATTAAAAAATTATGGTTTCCGAGTCTTTTTGTCAAATCTGGGTAGTTTTTCCTCGCAAAAAAAAATGAAGAATTTAGAAATTAACATCTCTAAAGTACCAACTTTAGGCAAATTCGGATTCAAAAAAATGCTGATCGAGTTTTTTGGACAAGTATTTCCACACAAAAAAGTGTTGACAGAAAAATAAAAATAAATAAATAAAGATCATTGTAAAAACACTAGCTTTTTCACATGGTTCAAAATCTAAAATCAGTTTTAGTTACATAGTCATAGCTCCAAAACTAATAGTAGAATAAGTGAAAATATAACTAATCACAAAATATCTCTGTCGAAATTATTTCTAGAAAAGATATCTCTGGGGAACCTAGTGAAAAACGGAAAAAATGTGCAAAGACCAAAATGACAGAATAATTAAGGGTAGTAGAAATATTTAATAATTCGAAGTCAAAAGTTCAGTATTTAAGATGTGCTATGTAAGATGTATATCTAAAACTCTTTAATTCTTAAACTAACCTTTAAAATATTTTAATTTAATTCTTGACCAATTTTATTTTTTAAATGTAATGATCAAACTTAGTTTTTAGTTTTAACTTATTAATTTTTGACTCGTTTTATTTTGAAATTGAAATAATAAATGTGTAGAGCTAATTTTTTAAGTAGATATTTTTAGTAAGAGATATTTTTTCAAAAAACATTATCATGAGAGATATTTTTTGGAAGATTTTTTGACCCATAACTCTTTTTCCAATTATCTTGCACATCTCTAATTGTATAAAATGTGAAAATGTGTGCGCTAGCGACAATATAAGCCTTAATTTTCTGTATAGTATTAATTCACCATCTGTTTTCGCACAGAAATAATCGGCGGCGGATTCACTTACTCGGACCAGTACGAAAACGAACTGGCGTCAGTCAGGTGGTTCAAGACCGGAATGGACGGGCAGATCAGATGGAAACACGAATCGTTTGCCTCACCACCGGACAGCTGGTGGATGTCTTCGGTGGTCCCGCGGGGAAACATCACTTGGGGATTCAAAAATCAGATCACCGACGGTTCTTGGGTGTTCAGAGTGGGTAAGTCCCGCGACGGCGCGTCCATACACGGAAGTTATCCAACACGAGTCACTCTATGTCCATTTTTATGTACATTACCAGAGCTTGAGATTTCAAGAATTTCCATATTTGTTTGTGTCGTATGAAAGAATAACAGAATATAAGCTGAAATTCATTGCATACTAAAAGCAGTACTGTACCAAAAGTTTTTAGTAGATACACTTTTATACATATTTGAGGATTTTTAACATTTTTTTTTTTTCTACTATTTATTTAATTAATTTGCAATTCATTGGTGATTAGTGCGGAAATAACCAAAACAATGTTACACGAAAGAACATTTTAGACCATTTACTATGATAGGCAATACAATTTACGCCATAAAATGATTGACTTAGTAAACTGTTGTCGGATACATAAAAATATTCCCTAAATATTCTCTAATATAAATGGATAATATCCAATACAAACTAATTTTGGAGATTTATTTATTGATATTAATTTCAAATGTGCATACAAAATAGAATAAAACATTTTAAATTTTAAGTAAATTTATGGCGCGTTTTGTAATTATAGAATTATGATTTAAAAAAATGTGAAATTTGAATTTTCATTGAAATCATTTGAATTTTTTTAAACATAATGTTCCTAGCTCATAACTTTTCTTTTTTAAACATATTTTATAGCACTCATTTCATAGGTTTAAGTGATTTAAGTTGAACTTGGATCTTGGAGTAGGTAGCATGTTTGACAATAATTCATATCCCTAGCTATAAATTTAGAGCCCTGTACATTACAATATAAAATGCCTTAGCGTAAGCGCTTCAAATCTCATAGAGCTATATCTATTTTTAAATTGTGTGATATCAAATTAGCAGATTTATGATTTTAATTAAAACAATCGATAAATTAAAGCAAACAAAAATTACCACATAAAACATTTGGTTTATTAAGGATTTATATTATAACTCAAGGTATTAAAACATTTTTGAAATTACTTGAGATGTTGATACAAAGTTGTCGATTTTTTTTTCGTTTCGGCAGAAATTTTGAATATTATTTATAAAGTGTTTCGACTTTTATATTAAATTTGAATATCTTTGGAAAAATATTTTGATTTTCATATTATTTTTTTTATTTCAAATCTATTTTAAATTCCTGCGTAAGTGACTGGCGCATAAAAGGAGTTTGAAAAACAAAATTCGAGGAGGAGGGAATGGATATCATAAAAGTAAACTCAGCCGTTACGTTTCTCTAGTGCCTCCAAAATCAGTTCGGTTTCTCAAGGTACGTGGACGTACGTAAGATTGCTTTAATCGCCCCCGAGCCGCGTCGATGACTGGCACTTCGTGTGTGGTGGTCGCTTGGAAATTTTCGAGGCGGAATCCAGCCCGGCAAGTCCAAAAACCGAAAATAAATGCAAAAAGCGAATCAAAATCTTTTAGGTCAGGGAAATTGTCGTGGGTATCATTAGAGAGGGATTTTATCACTCCCTGCAGACTCAAAACCGCAATTTTTAACTTTTATAAAAGTATTCGATTTTCAGTATCATATTTTGTGATCGATGTTATCGTTCAAAATTAATGTTTTATATTTTAGAGCGTTTGAGAATTAAAATATTTTATTTTGAATTTGAAAATAATAATAACGGGCAATTAGAAATTAATATGAATACTATCAATGTTATTATGATTGGAGAACCTAACCTAACCTAACTTTGGTCACATGTTATAATTTTAGGTTCAGATATGAATACACTAAATAACCTAAAAAATCGACTCTATAAAACACTAATTAATGCCATAAAAATGCCTGTATTCAATAAATTTTTTAAAAAATGCACAATAATAGAATTATTTGGTAAGTCTAAATCAAAGCTCATTATTACCAATTTCATGATAAATTTCCACCTCTAGTTAATATAAAAACCATTATCTCTGTTTCCATCTCTCTTAGTACTACATTTTAAGATAAATCAATTCTAACCATAAAGGTCTTTGGGAATTTATTCGATTAACGCATTTGAAAGGTATTTTATATCATCATTTTCGAAGTATAGTAATTAATATTTCAATTTGTTAAATTCGATCAATACGATAACCAAATATTTTGCATAATAATTATTTCATAATATAATACAGTGAAACCTCTGAATAACGGACACTCGGTCGACGAAATTTTGTCCGCTATTTAGAGGTGTCCGCTATTTAGAGGAAAACATTTATTTAATAAATTAATAAATTCAATAATTTTATTTTATATTATTTTTAGTCGTTAATTAAATATGCATATTGTACATACATTATAAAACTAACATTTATGAAAAAAAAACCAGTTACCTAAATTTTTATTTTATTTTTACATTAATTAAATACATCTTAAAAAAATAAAAACTAACATTTCTGAAAAAAATTTGCACTACAATAAACGTTGGCATCACAAACGCAACTAAACGCACATAGAACAATGCATTAGTTACAATATTTCGTTGACGCGATAATATTTCAATGACTGAACGGGTACGATGCGATTTTTATATATGTATAGCATAATAATATACACATAAGATAACTTAATACATAATTGAGATTTTTATTCTGATATTCCAAAATAATTCTTAATTTAAGATAAAAATTACTAATATCAATGTCATAAAAGTGTCCGTTATTTAGAGTGTCCTGTATTTAGAGGTTTTCCTATACAAAAGTAGTGAAAATATCCCCGTCCCCGAAAAAACGTCCGCTATTTGGAGGTGTCCTCTATTTAGAGGTGTCCGTTAAGGGAGGTTTCACTGTATATACAAAATATATCAGGTGAACGGACGGTCTCTGTAGTGGCTATAGGACAGAAGTCAGCAACCTTTTCGTGAAAAAGAGACATTTTTCTAAAAAAATACAATACCATAATGTTTTATTGAGTCATATTTGTGTGAACCACTTTCTTTTTAGTCGTCAATATTTTCTATATTATGTGTCATTAGGTCATAATAATTAGCATTGGTAAAAAATCATAACCTGAAGAAAATTGATAATTTTGTATTTAAAATTGTATGTATAAATAAAGGAATTGATTCTTGTACATCTCTAATTATAAGTCCTTAAGGAGCTAACAATGTCAGAATGATAGGTTTCCCCACATGTCGCGATCGTTGGAAATAAATGGGATATTAACAATAATGGGATTAGTAATAATAATTTTAATTTAAAATTAAGTATTGAAAAAATCGTACTTAAAATAGTTTATTTAGATATTTTCACTTATTTTTTGTTAGTTTACAAAAAAAAAAAAAGCTGGACATATTTCGCACTATGTGTATTCTTCGCTCCTCGGATGAGATGCACTTGGTGGGTGAATAGAATTTAAGAAAAAAAAAATATAAATAATTTCTTCAATAATACGATTCTGAACGGAGCTTCAGTTTATTCAAGATAAATTTCTTTGAAAATTATGAAGTTTATTATTATAACCGAAAACATGATTTTTCATTCAACCAGTTTTATATTCCACTATTAATTGAGAAAAGGAAAAAACAATTTTTATAAGAAAAAAAAAAAAAAAAAAAAATGTTAGACAAAATAGACAAAATGTTACGTTTAATTAGAAAGATGATACATTTAATGGCGTTTTTGTCAAATTTTGGGTAGCTTTTCCCAAATCTTGAGAAACTATTGAGAATTTTGAAAAATTTCGTCTCAAAAGTACCATTATTTAGACTCTAGATTCTAGTGGCAAATTTTGATTCATAAAGTTGCTTGATAAAACTTTTAGACAAGTTATTCTATACGAAAAAGTGTGTACAAAAAAAAATTAACTTCATTATAAAAATTCTTTCCTCACTTAGAATCTTAAATTTTATTGTTATTTTTCCCTAAATTCTGAAACATATTAACGCAACCGGCACACATGTATAGAGTGATGTTCATATGGTATACATACAGCGCGACAAAATGCATCTCACACTTGAAAATGAAACCATTTGTCGTTACAGTCGTTGTAATAAATCAAAATATATACATTGCCTGTTCCAATATAGGTAATGACACGCTCGAGCCGAAAAACATTCCAAACGTTGACGGATGGCCGCATAACAGATGGAAACGATCGTTGAAATCATCCGAGGTATTTATCAACTTTGTTTAACTATTCATTTAACCTAAAACACAATCGTTACACGTCGTATAATTTTATTATAATCACCGTCGATCGTACGAATCACGTTTCGAATGCTATTAAAATTATACACATTGTTGCATTTATTTATTTTTCTCGTTAAAACTATGTGGCAAAACTATTTTGCCACATAAAAAGTTAAAAATAAGCAAAATAGTTTTGCCCTCGTTAAAACTTTTTTAAGGCTTTAAATTAATTTTTGTAGAAATCGATAATTTAAAACATGATTTAAATCATTACAGATAACCGTATAATATGTCTTATATCAAATTAATAAAAAAAGAAAGTTAATTAGTGTTAACCGTTTACTAAAGCAAAAAAATAAATGAATATAAATTATTTACACTGACATTGTTGAGCGGTGAATTCGTTAATATTGTGCACCGTCTCCACTTAAATAATTCGATTAAAACTTTCTTAACTTTGACATTAAACCTTAAATATTATTTTATTCTTTTCATGGCAGTAAAGGAACATATTTAGAGAAGCAGTTAACAACAGTACATGGTGAGTACACAAACACGTACTAACCGTGGCGATGTCAAGGAAGGACACACGGGGACCAAGGCTTCCCTGTGAAATGGTCATACTTTGTTAAATAATAAAATTGGATATAACTTTTTGTCGATTGATTCATATTTGTTTTTGTTTATTTTATACACATAGCTCAAGTTATTCAAAATAGGTATTGACAAATTAAATTGACATAGAGATCACCAAGACAAACTCAAACTTTAGATTTGACAATGTGCAAAATAAAGTATATATACGTAATGTCAACTTTTAATTTTATTTATATTGTATTTGTTTATATATAACTCTTAGACTCTGAGTGGAGTGAAGAATATTTTGGTTTTACAATTATAGAGTTCATTTTCTTTTTTATCTATGAACTACTTTTTTGGGTAGTATAATTTTTCAAACAACTTTATAGGTACAAAACTTCATCTAAACGATATTTTTAAAAATATATTTTTTGAAATTCTTACTAGTTTTTCAAAAAATAAGAAACACCAATTACACATAATATGAGTGAAAACAGTAATATATGCAGTAAATTCGATTTTCAATATTCAATAATAGTATTTAGTCTCAAATCTAAAAAAATAAAAAGTATTAGAAATGCAATATTGTCGTTATCAAAAATACTTAAACACAGATTTTGATTAGGTACATTTTTGAAAAAAAAAGACTATTTTTGGCATGAATATAGAATATTGGAAAAATTTGTGTTAAGCACATTGGTTCTACTTATATTTTTATTTATTGACGCTATGAACTAAAATAGGATAAAACCTTAAATATTCATAATATATATAATTTAATATGTTTAACATTTTCATTTAAAACAATTTTTTTCACTAGCGTTTAAAGTTAGATTTTTTATGAATCAATCTAACATAAACCTAATATAATTTGAACTTAAATTAATCTCAATATGTTATTATTGAATAACCTAATAAATTATTTTAATTACGATCAATATAATTTAATTTAATTGTAGATATTATCTAGAATATGTGATGAATATGGTAATAATAATACCTATAATAACTTTCTTTTTCCATAATCAATCAATATGAAAAAAAGATCATTATAGGTATTATTATTACAATACTTAATGTAACTAAAAAAATTAATAAAAACAGATAAATTTTATATAAATTTAGGATATTTTTTCTGACTCTTCCCAATGAAAATTTTAGCTACACCACTGCAAAACTGAGAATTAAAGTTTGAAAAAAATCATGTTGTCTTAAAAACGATACTCAATGGGAATTTGCATGTGAACTTCTTAATTTGTAATTTTTAGAAATTAACTTAAAATGTATCTTCTCATAATAAGATTATAGTCATTCAAAAAGTGTACAAATTTAGGAAGGAAAAGCTTCTTTGAGATATACAACTTTAAAGCTATGAATGAATCATAAAAGACAAATTTCTAAAAGAACCTTAACGTAAGGTGGTTTTAGGGATCTGCGTGGTTAAAAAAAAAAAATTATCTAAACATCATGCTTTTTTTTTTGATAATTTTTAATTCAAATTTTTTATCTGCTTGACTTGTCCTTTCTAACGAGCTTAGAATATACTTTCTATCTTTTACAGTCTAGAAGAAAATTACAAAATTAACTTTTTTCCAATTAAAATCATTACTATTCACCACTTGGGTATGAAATCCCATATTTTAATCTTTTATTATAAATATATATTTGCATACTATTAGCGTTTAGCAATTTGTATCGTGTGGCTCTTATAATGTTATCAGCATCACTTATTCCTTTCGTTCACATTATTATAATTAATTAGTTATAAATAAAAAAAAACGGACATACTTCGCACGATGGGTGTACTTCGCACGACGGGTGGTATTCTCTTGACGGGCGTATTAAATTTTAAAGAAACGATAAATAATTTCTTCAGTAAAACGATTCTGAACGAAGGAAGGTAATATTAGAAAAAAAAATGACCAAAATTTTTTTCATATTTTCAAAATTTTCTTGCGCTAAAATCTTTTTTATATAATTTTCTATCTATGTTTAAATTTTCATAAAATTCTGATCAAAAAATAATGGTTTTCGAATCGTTTTTGTCAAATTTTGGATAGTTTTTTCCAAAAAAAACATTGAAGAATTGAGAAGTTCAAAAAATGACCTCTTAAGATATTGTTCAATAAGAGATAAATTTAACATCTAAGTTTAAAAATAAAACGTGCGTCTTTCGAACATTAAGTTATAAATAATGGCTTCCATAGCTATTTAAGAAAATACAATTCTTAAAAAATACGCAAGTTAAAATAAAACTTTATTTAAACATGAAAATTAAGGAACACATTTTTTTTATGATTTATTTAATTTTTTCACATTTTTTAGTAATAATATGTACACATATTTTCCCAAAAAAATACAATGAAAATAGCTGGTTTCGTCCTATCGAACACCACCGCGGACTCCCTGAAATTGGCATACGGATCACTGGAGGGGGGAGATCTGTGGGTCATCAATTGGGAACTACTGGTATATATCCTCAGCAGGATAATCTTGTATGAAGAGAAACAACAATTTTTTCAGGAAATAATTAACAAAAAATTTTAAAATGTATTAGTTAAAAAATATTTTTGTAATTATTCATTTAGAATAAATAGTTACTTATTAAGATTAAACCATAAGACTTACCAACCAAAAGACGTATAATAATAAAAAATAAAAAAATCTAATTTAAATTAATTCACGAAACTTTTATAGTGCTTTTATGGAAAACGGTTTAAAAAATCATTTTCTCTTTTTTATGGGCGTTAAAAGCCTTGCCCCAGTTATCATCACTTTTAATCTGGGCTCGGTTATTTTGTAGTTTGCTGTGCATGGTATACGAATCAAACGACATCATGGTGGCATGATGCATCACGGTGGCTTCCAGGACTTCGACGACGGTGACGGTGCAGACGGTGCAGGCATTATGGAAGCGATCGTCCGTACGTATAATGTGAAACTATGCAATAATTGACTCGTGGGAGAGAATCCACCTTTATTTTGTTATTTCTTATGAAAATAATAAACAAACCTTTTCCAATTTATCGAGATAAAATCAGTGGCGTCATTTGAGGTGCATAGACGGTGGCATTTGCAGATGAGGTCGATTTTTGGCGCCAACTAATTTTTAGTACGACTGAAACGATAGTTCAAACTTGCACGGCATAAATTCTATTCCAATGTCATAATTAGGGCTTGGATATATATGCAATATACATTTGCATATTTTTGCTTTAAGATTGTTAAATGTGCTATTAGTAAGCATAAAAACTGTTTCATATAGTTTCGAATATAACTACAATATTTTTTAGTGCATATTTTTGAAAATTTTGACCATTTTACAGTTTTTAGGGAATATTTTACGATTTTAAAGTTATATTTATGGTTTCATCTTATTCTTAATTCAACTAATTATATTTGACTTTCGAATGATTGCAAAGGGAGTGGTCAGGTTTTTTTTTTAATGACTTTTTCTGACTGTACATCCTGTAGGCCAACATAAGGGGGTTTGAGAGGGAACCATAGGCCCTTCCCAAAAAAAAACCACTAAAAACCTTCCTAGATATTTAAAAAATTGTATGAAGTTAATGCCCTTGGAGGGGACGAAATTAAAAAATTATCCATGCCCCCCACCCCAATTTTTTTATCCTAATTGCGCTAATGATCACACACCTGAATTGTAGTAGGAAATTCAAATAGGTAAAAATATAAGTCATGACTATAGTCATGGTCAGGATTTTTGTAAATAATTGCTCAGCATATGCAATTTTATGGAAGTAAGAAATGATGACGACTTGTTCAACATACGATTTTGGCGCAAGAAAATTTTAACAATGTGAAAAAAAAATTTGGACATTTTTCTAACACTTTTTTTCTTATTTATTTTTTTTACCTTTTCTTTATTTATTACATATCAGTAAAGTAAAGACAAGAAAGCCGGATATACTTTGCACCATGAGGATTCTTCACACTTTGGGTCAGATACTCTTAGTGGGTGTGTTGAAAATGATGACTATTATTGTTTTTAATATTATTAACTTCCTTCGTTTAAAATCGTCTTATTGAAAAAATGATTTATTGGTTCTTTAAAATTCTACACATTCCCATGATAATCTAATCTGAAGAGCGGAGAATAACCGTGATGCGAAGTATGTCCTACTTTCTTGACTATACTTTACTTTACATTATTTAACTTTACTTTTTTTCCCATGTAAAGAACTAAATAGTATGTGCCTTAAATTAGTTACCGACATAATTTTATATATTATTATTATTGTATTCTGATATTTATTTTCATAACGATAAATATTAATTATAAATATAATAAAATCTAGATATAAATTATTAATTATTATAACTATAGGTATTAAAAAAGTTCAAATTAGTCATTCACTATCATCTATGACTGTGTTTATGACATTTAATTTCATCAATGAAATGAAAAGAAATGTCTTTTGAAAATTTAATGGGCTGGAAAAATCTATAGGTAATCTCGGATAGTTGGGGGCAATAACTAAAAAAATATAAAATAATATATAATAATAAACAAATATTAATTGCATTTGAAAATATATTACTCCTCCTTTCATCTTTAATAAATATAAAACAAATCAGTTGGTAAATGCAATTATTATTGCTTAAGTTTGAAAAAAATCTAAATCAATTATTGGCATTAAATGAAAAAGTAGGTAAGTAATTGAGTGTAACTTAAATCATACCTTTATTAATTAAATAAAAACATATATAGTCTTCGAATGTAATTTAAATTTAAAATTGTGTGAGGTTTCGATTAAAAAAAAATATTATTGAATAACACTAATTTTGTTTCATTATTTTACGCTTGCCAAAAGTGATCAATTTTTTTTTTTTTTTTAATGTAATAAAATTTGTAATACAGTGTTTTTGAGAACTAGTAAAAATGTTAAGTTTGTAAGACTATTTTTTTTTAATTAGGAGGGGGGATTTAAAATAATAAAATTAATTTAATTAAAATCTAGTTTATGGCAAATTTTACAGTTTGCACTCAAATTTTATGTAGATTATTTTTATACTTAGAAATATTAATAAGAATTTAGAAATGTTGTTCTCATAAATAAGTACCCACTGATTACATTAATTTATTTTATACATAAATTTGTTGAAAAAATTATACCAACTAAAATTCGATTTCATAGGTAAAGAAAATAAAACTATATAATTTGATAAACCATACTATTCACTTCTTTTCACGCAGAATCTAAAAATTACATCTGTTATTATTAGAAAAGTTAACATACCTAATAGTTATTAGTTATTACTTTATTTTATCTAGTCGAGTTGATCTATATTTATATAATTTATCAATACTTACTTAAAATAACTTAAACAATTATAGTATAATCATGAAATAAGTTGAATTAGTTTTAAAACCAATTTTATCATTAGTAAAATTTGTGAGCTTTTCACCTTTTTAGGGGCCTACTTCGCTACCCACGGATCAGGGGAACACTGACCCGTGACCTATCAAATGAGCAAAGCACGCCGAACATAACTCTATGGAGTTGATAGGTTTTGATTATCTAATGTTATTAGATATTTATTGAGAGATATGTGGTGAAATTTAAGTGAATTAATCATATGCAAGAAAAAAAAAAATAATGATATATTATAGTTGTACATTTATATAAAAGAGGGAAACAAAACAGAAGGGGACATGCTTACTTATTAGGGGGATACAGCTGGTACCATAATATGGTTTGGGGGGGGGAGGGAATAAAAATAGGACAGTATTTATACAATAATTATAATAATGTGGGTGACATAGAAAGATACATTTACGGTGCGTTTGGATATGAAGTGATGATGATGATGATGATGATAGTGGTTTGAAGAGTGGGCCCGCCATGGGCCGGACGGCTCGTGCCACTCAGTAATCATGTCGATTCTCATCTTATGCCGGATAAATAAACTTTACGCATGGACAGTACCACACAGTGTTGCGAGTACGACAGGCGTATAACAAGACAGTCGTCAAATTAAACAAAACAAAAATTTGCGTCGGTACTACTTGATTTCCCGCACACGTTTTTTTTTACGATCGCCATTTGTAGACGAGCACAACACGGACGTAACACTTTTGGCCGTCTTGAATGTGTAGTTAATGTGTTCGCCGGAACGCCCATGGTCACAGTTTCGATAATTAAAAGGGAAAAGTAATAATATAGGAATAATAATAATTAATGTATATGGATATAATTAAGAGGTTCGTCCAGGAGCGGCGGGGTTCACTCGTTGCGTGCCGACATCGCATCGAGACGGTCAAACGCGCTGGAGCTATAGTGTGCAGATTGCGGGGAATTATTTATTAATTAGGTATCTAATTAAGTGTACCCATACAACACCAAGGCATACGGCACCACCGATAACCGAATTGCTTGATAGAATTTATATGAATTCTGTCTAACTCTGGGTCGTTACCAAGTATAACTGACAAAGAGTCCTTGGTTGAGAAACTAATATCCTATTTTTAGATTCTGAATAAAGTGAAGAAGCTTATGATTTTACAATGATGTTTATTTTTTTTTTTTTATTTTTTTTTCTCTTTCTGGAAACACTTTTTCGTATAGAAATACTGGACCAAAAGTTT
>JAIPRM010000856.1:0-24888 GCA_025469315.1 Stegophylla sp. TES_Ste_2020 | reverse complement strand
TGTCAAATTTTGGGTAGTTTTTTCCAAAAAAAAACATTGAAGAATTAAGAAATTCAAAAAATGACCTTTTTAAAGTACAATCTAGAGGCGAATCGGGTTTCAAAAAGTTATTGATCGAAACTTTTGGATAAGTATTTCTATACGAAAAGTTGTATACAGAAAAAAAAAAATAAATAAAAAAATAAAAAATAAACATCATTGTAAAAACACTAGCTTCTTCACTTCGTTCAGAATCTAAAAAATTAAGTTTTATTTGTATTATTAAAACTATGAGGTATTTTATTAATTGTATGGCTCCTGTAATATATTCCTATATGTTACTGTATATTCAGAAATCATTATAGCTAATATATACAGGTACTTCCAAATGTATACTATTTTCATTTTGGTATATTTAATTATAAGAGAAAAACATTTATTTTGTCAGAAAATGTTGAAAAAATATAATTTGAATTCAACTCTTGAAATTTAAAAAAATCATAACAGCCTCACTATATGAGATTAAAGGTTAAATCTATCTGACGGAAAGATTTTACCCCAAAAATGTCCATTAAGCTGGGAAGATTAATTCGAGTTTAAATTTATTTTTATTTTCGTTTTAAAAAATTATTTTTTGGACCTGAACCCATCTCCTCGGTTCTTGGCCTCCATCCCTTGTTTTCAGTTTACATAGACCCAGTTTTCATATTCATAAAAATATGACTCAAATTGATGTATCTATGGACAACTAAGTGGGTACATATATTTACCTCGTTTATGGCTGCCGGAACGCTGAGCATTTTCAACGGTAACAGCGAATCCGATCGCGTGGTGTAAACGCGCTGCGATGGGCTGGTTAAGGTGATGGCTCGAATTAGCGGATTCTCAGTGTTGTGCGTATACACGGTGAACTTAGCCGGTTCGCCCATGTGGTCTTCCAGCACGAAGCTGCCGGTTACCGCGGTTCGGCCGTCGTCGGTCAGCTCACGCCTATGGATCTCCACGGGCAGGTCACCCCGGTTGCCTTGGTAGTACGTTTCCATTATGTTGCGCATCACATTGGTCAACTTGAAATAGGTGGACAAAAATGACAGGGCCATGTTGTATTTACTCTCGGTCACAGTGAACGCCACGCCACCCGTCTTCTCGGCCATCCAGTCTAGTGACTTAAGCCGCTTCAGCATCGGATACGTGACTGTGGCCACGCGTATGCTCTTCTCTTTACACTCGGCTACTTGTCGGGCCAAGTCTGATGCGTAGGTCGCGGTCCCTGGCGCAATCACCACGATTACTGAGCTAGCCGGTCCGTTCACGTTAGCTCGGGTGTCCAACATCTGTTTGAGAACAAAGACACATACGATATTATAATCTCGTCAACTGGGCACTATTACTGAACTCGTGTCTAAAGGCTGTTCGATTGTTAATCCACACGTTCTCAGACTTATGTCACCTACCGCTCACTTTAAAATTCAAAATGTTTTTAGAGATCTCAAAAATGTTTAAACTTACCATTCTAGTTGCATACCTATCTTAAAAATAGCTATTGCAATAACCGTTTTTTTTTAAACATGCTATATCTTATTTGAGTTTTAACTTATATTTTAAATGAGAGCAATTGAAACGTGTACATAAAGTTAAGATATTTTAACTGGAAATGTTGACAATGAAACAGGCCTACGTGTAGGTACTTTGCAGGTACCGGTAGTCTTACCTGAATAGCCTCTTTGAATGCACACGCCAAACACGCGGGCGGTCTCGAGTCACCGGTTGAATATGGGATATTCGAGGCCACTTGATCGCGGGCGTCTGAGGTCTGTAATCTGCTCAAAGCATGCAGACGGTTAGCTGACGAGTCGTTGGCGGACACCAGTCCGACTTCCGTATTAGCCGGTAAATCGTGTACTACCCATTTGCGGATGGCCAATCGTAGGAAATTCCAAGATTCCTGAGAAAACGAATAGTATGAGCATCGAAATATGGTATTCACGTGACCAAATCAACGTGAACTATTATTTATAATATAATATATAAACACGTACCCTTTCTGTCATATCTTTAGTGTCCTCGATGATTACAACGTATCTGGTGAGCATTTCTTTTTTGAATACGAATGTCGGTGTCAGATTTTGGTTACCGGACAAGTTAATGCTGTAAACAAAGAGAAACGGATGTCAGTATACAAGCTGCGCTTTTTATGTCCCGAAGGATAACTGAACGCTTACCCCTTAGTGAAGTCTAAGTGAGTATTTATCACTTCCATGACGCTGCGACGCCCACACAGAGCGTTTTGTTTGGTCGGTGCGTAACGATCGTGGCTTGAAGCGTCGCAGAACTTGGTCACTTGTGGCGCGGCGGAAAACATGAGCGAAGTCTTGGCTTCTGGGTGAACCAGGTTTGTGGTGTTGACTGAATCGCAAGCCCTGTGGAACACAAAAAGTTATAATCGTAAAGGTCATGTAAATTCAAGACGAAAATATGGTAGAACGAAATTCTTTATTTATTTATTTTTTTTTTTTGTGGGGGAGAGAACAATTACATTTTGTTTTGAATACGTAGTTAAAACTTAAAAATGATACCTAAATGCAATCGATAAGACGTAAAAGAAGATAAAGATAAAATATCTAAACTATATACAGATACATCTGTACATAGTTGTCTTGTGGCTATTAAATTTAGTCAACATAACCATAGGGACTGGTTGCCGTGATCACCATTCGATTAGGTCAGATATATAGATGGTATGTTCTCAATGTCAAACGAATTTTCGAAATGACTCTAAGTCATTTATTATATTCATATAAAAAAAAAAATAAATAATGGCTGGTGTTGACACTATAATATAGATTTTGAACTTATACGATCAGCCTCGAAATTTAAAGTGAAACCTATTGTTTCGACCAAAATGTTTCCGGAAAAAAAATTCCGTCGAGTTTGTTCGAACGAAGAGATAGTTTCTATTGTACGTATAATATAATACGATTACTATTTACTACTATATTATTATGAAATCGTGAGCTTACCTCGTCTGGGAAATTGGCTTGTCGGAACACCCGTTGACTTCACCCAGCGACGACGTCTCCGAGGCGTAACACGACGGATAGACTGCGTCTCCGGCATAGCCGACCTCGTCGAACACGCCGTACCGGTACTTAGCCCACTGTCGGGTCAACTCTTTGCCCAGGTCCCTGGGCTCCAGGAACAACCGGTAACCCGCGTTGATAGCGTCACCCGGCCGCCCACAGCCCTGCGATTGTTGTGTCCATAACGCGTCCCCGTGCACCGGATGTGGCTGTCCCACGTGTACGTCCGGCGTCTCGCCCTGGCTGCTGACTACAGTTCGCACATGGCCTACGCAGTTGTCCGGCCAGTTTTGCGGCAGCATCACCGTCACCGATCGGAAATACGCCTTGCCACCGAGCGCCTCATGCAGTGACTTCGATCCGCTGGTGAACGCAGCCTGAGGAATACACAAAGAAAAGGTCGTTTAAAAAATGCCATTCGGAAGTCGCATTTTTATAATATTACATGAAAAAAAAAATATAATACCCAAAAAGTCCAAAAAATTACCCCATAAAATGTCGGCTAAATTGTTTAAATAATAACGAAAACAAGACATAATAATGACAATAACACGCTACACTAGTCATAAAAGATTATGTATTGGCAATAAAGTAATTTTAGTCTAGAGACAACCTGATATTAATCAACTGATATTAATTCATGATATTAATTAATGTGGAACTAAATGTAGTTCTCTGAAATTTAAAATATTCTAAAAACATCTTAAAATAAACAAAAAAAAAAAAAAAAAAAGGAAAAACTATGGAAAATTGACGTAATATTTGATAAAAATTACATGAAAAAAAAAAGAAAAAATGAAAAACAATTTATAATCTGAATCGTTATAAAATGAAACAAATTTGTAATGTAGTAAGCACTTCAAAAGAAAAAAAAATGGCAGAAGTCATCGAAATCCTACACCTAAATTAATACATAATATACGGGTAGGTTCGCTTGCATCTCGGCTTGCACGCTTATTTATCGTATACAGCTAGAGTGATTGACGAAACGTCTGATTACACTCAGAACGAAATACGATTTTTCTTACGGTTCTTTTCTCAAATCTGTGAAACAGTCTATACTTCGAAAGAGACTCAAGACATTCGAAAACTTTTTTCAGAAAAAACTCTGACGAGCCCTCCAACAGTGTATTGAGTTCTTCTCGAGTGCAAATACTTTCGCCGGGGATCGCGCGTTTTGTTGCGTTTGACATTGACACGTCAATCACTCTGTACAGCATATCAATTTGTTTTAATACACGTTTATTATAATCGACTACATTCCCGCTGTTCGTGGGTGAGGTCACCGTCGCGTATTGTTTTTCACCATCGGCATGCAGTCGTCGTTAAAACCCTACGTGTGCTCCTCCGTCGTCGTATAGGGCTTCACAACCAACAGAGGGGAGGGGATGACAGTCAAACCCCTCGGACAAATCGACACACTGCACCCCGTGTCACGGCGTGTAAACGACGACGTTAATAAAATGAATAAAACGCGTTTAGAATAATGGAAAAAAAATATACATCGTTGGTAATATAATAAACGCCACTTCGTCGTTGGTACGTCGAGGGTAGGAGGAGGTTGGGACACTACACGTATTTATCACGAGCGCGTCTCTGCAGCTCCGAGCATGCGCGCCTAAGGCCAGAATTGATTGCCAGTCGAACCGGTCGTGATTTCGAACACGTTATAAATCACCCGGCAGCTAATTCGTCCGTCCGTCAGTGGTTTCGGCACCGAAAACGAAAAAAAATAAAAAATAATGATAATAATGACGACGAAGACAAAAACGAGGATTATATTATACACACTGGTCCCCTAGGCCCATTAGTCTTGGTCGGAATGTCCAAAAAGAAGAAACAGTAATAATAATAGTTATGATAATAATAATAACTCATGTGTGCATACGTGGTACGAAAATCGACACGCATGCAACGCGTAAACCGTATAATAATGTATGCAAATTTCCCGCTCGTATAATAGCTGGTATAATATACAAACTCCGCCGCCGGTATTTTGGCAACGACTCCAGCCGCGGAGAAGACGAACCCATGTCGCCGTGTTGACGCAATTTATAGGTACGTCTCCAATAAAGTACAATCATTTGGAAAATTAAAACATATTTTTCAACGAAAAACGTTAGTCTCCTTGTTTTAAGAATTTTTAAAATTTAAGTTTTTTTTTCATAATATATATAATATATACAGCGATGTAAGTGAAAAATTTCATAATAAGGAGCTCATAATAAAATGCAATTGTTAAGTTTAAAGTTTTTTTTATTAATTTTATGGTTTGTTAAAAGAAACAAAAATAAAAATAATATTTATATGTACATTTTTTATCGAGGTAGTTTGTAAAGGTTGTTAAAAAATTTGTAAAGGAACTGAGAGAAATTAATAAAAAATAATTTTAAATTTAAAAATATTTTTCATTTATATTTTACCAAAGTCCAATGATTAATGACAATAGGTAAATTCAAGTTGTATTAAAAAAAAAAAAAAAAAAAACGTAATTTATGTATTATATAAATTTCTCAAAAATTCAATTTCTGAAATTTAAAATCAATTATAATAATACACATAACCGAATCGTTTCAATGGTAAATTGCATATTATTATTATTTTCTACGCGTAGTAACAATGCAATATCGTAATTATCGATTCGATTGTGCACGCGTATATCGATTGATGTTTATGCGCGTGGATCACGATCGGGTGAAAAAAAAATCACTTCCTCGTTACGACACACTGGGCGATAGATCTCGTCACTGCTAATTACTACTACGGTGTGTGTACACGAAAACGGTTTCTTTATGCCGCGCATAGACAACACGCCGCTATCGGGAAAGTTACCCCGACGACATTATACACTATTTAATAGTTCTTCGGTTCGTCGTACACCGTTATACGTATTATTATTATTATTATCTATATTGTGTATTATGTTGCACAAACAAAAACGTGTCGTCGTAAATCGATGGCGACGGTGGCCGATTTATTTCCCGAGTTTTCATCACGAATCGATTAAAACATAACAATAATAACATAACAAAAAAAAAAAGAAGAAGAAGAAGAAGAAGAAAAGAAAACGAGAACTAGATAATATACACACGCGCACGCGCGCCGATTACCGCGACGTAAAACATATTATATTATAATATTATCCTATAAAGATTTAGCGAGAAATCTTCGCGTGTACCGTAACCGACGACCGCGGTTAATTATTATTAACAGCACCTCGTTATATTGGCGTACACGATATTATAATATTGTGTGCGGGGGATTGATGTATACGCGTATAATTTGCGGATTTTCTAGGCGGAAAAACGGAAGCAAAGCAGCATCGCGGCGCGGTGGCTGCATCGAACGAATAATATTAATACCATTTTAAACGGTAAAATTTTCGACCGAGTTTCCATGATAATAATTATTGTTATTATTGTCGCCGGTCGATTTCGAAGAGCGATTGCGGCGGCGGCGGTGACCAGTCGAACTGGTTGTATACTCGCGTAAGTGTACGGCGGGACCGGTCAAAAAATTTTTCTCAAAAAAATCCCGATAGTCGTACAGCACACATATTATATTACATTGGTATTTTTTTTATTTTTTTTTTTTTATGCGTACTGAGAGAGAGAGTGTGTCCACCGTCGTACACGAACTATTTGCATACGCGCGCGTATACAACGATCGACGATACGAAGGCGACGACGGTACAATGGGTGTTGTGTGTGTGTGTGCGTATGAATGTAGAACGAACGCATCGAGTGTGAAAAAAATATCGAATAATATTATAATATACGTATATGGGTATATAGCGGGAAATGGGGGGAAAAAAAAAATCAATCGGTTACGATCGGACAGGACTATTGAAATCACCGACGTTTTTCGCGCGAATACGTCACTCGCACTCGTAGGTATAGAGAAATCTTTAGCGGAAAAAACACAAACACACATACACACACACATTACACACGTATACAGTTTATATTATAATAAATACGTGAGTTTACGAAATTCCATGCTCGCGTGTGTGATATAATTGTTGGTGGCGGTGGTGGAGAAAGTCCGGTCATCGTCGTCGTCGTCGTCGTCGTCGTCATCGTCGTATATTATTATATTATATTATTGTTGTTTTGGACATATTAAACACGCACGCACATAATCGACGATATGGAAAGAATGAAAAAAAAATTGATAATTGGCGCGCGCGTAACACGTATCGAAATCGGAAAATCGAACTGATTTTCGACATTACTGTGTTTGGCTAGAATTATTATTATACCGCAGTGACCGGTGGTTGTACGGTTGTACATTATAATGTTACGCAGTTTCGTGTAAGTGTGCACATGTTCGCAATACACATTACATTACAACGTCAAAACGGTGCATTACAAGACATTATAATATTATAGCGTGATAAACGTTTTGTTTTCCATTTAGTTTAACCTAACCGACGAAAAGGAAATAGAAGCTTTCTTGTGTATTATAAATAGTAAAAAAGTCTTGTACCGACTTGGTTTTTCTCACGGGATATCGGCGGCGGCGGCGGTCGCTTCTTCCAACCACCGAGGAATTCACTCGAGAGTCGTCCGTTAACATACTCGGCGCGCCGATTACACATATATACGATTATACGTATATAATACGCTCTGATCGAAAACCTCTATAAAACATCTTTAACGATTTTATATTTCTATTGTGCGACCAGTATTATTATTATTTTGTACCAAGAAAATACCATTGACATCTTTCTGTATTACGACGACGACGACGACGACAACGGTGGTGCCGCTTCGTTACCACCAGCGGCAATTACCTGGGAGTCGATTAATTACACCGGTGTTCGATCTGTATATTATATATATTCACGTAACGTCTTGTGTATAAGAAGAGACTGAGTATTTTTTTTTTTTTTTTTAGCTATTTTACTGCCGCAAAAAAAATTTTAAATCGATACTATCGGACAACGACGTCGTCACCACCAGCGTTATACATATAGAAAGTGTAATAATAATAATAATATAATGACATATACACGGGATTTTTCCAATCATAAGACACGTCCCGCGCGCGCGTACGATGCCAAATGCGCGTCGGCCAAACACGCGCTACGATTCGACACGGATGGTGTTGACACCTCCGCCGCCGGTCCGATTTACATAGAAAAAAAAAACGCTACACCGTGTCCACAAAATGACTAGGACGTTTTTTTTTTCATTATGATTATTTCGTTATTATTATTTTTATTCAATCCGTTCACGGGAAATCCGTAGACTATCGATCGGACACGGGTTACATATATTATTATAATAACATGTGCTCTGCTCGTGCAGTATAGAGAGATAAGTTTTTTCATTTTTTTTTTTTTTACTATCTCTTACTCCGTGCATCATCATTGTAACGATTTAATTTAAAGAAAAAGGCTATAGATATATTAGGTTATCAGGTAACGTATATATAATATACGTGTAGGTATATCAGGTATTCATATGATCGACGTATCGTCGCGTCGTTGACAACTCACTGTCATACTGTCACGGACGCAGTTATCAACTGAAAACCGCTCTCTTCCATATAATATTATAATATCATGTCCTATATACCTATAGTTTGAAGCAAAACAATTTTCATAACACGCGAAAAATTCGAGAGAAATCAAAGTGTTTGTTGGAAAAAATTAAAAAGTATTTTATTGAGAAATCATATTTTTACATCGGTGTTATCTTGATGGGTGCAAATTAAGATATACTTAATGATAATCAGACGTATGTGTTTTAATCGATACTCATTTCTTCTAAAAAAAAAAACTGCCATTGTAAACACGAGAAAAAACCGACAACCTGTGTAGATCTTTGGTGCTGCGTTTTGAAGTGTGAAAAACAACTGCACACTCAACACAAAATTTTTTATTCGTTTACAGTGAAGTGGTTCTTAATCAGCGTTCTGCCAAAATTTAAAAATCAGTAAAAAAACGTGTATAACCGTATAAGATTATGATGTTCCGCGAAAAACTCATAAAATGTTAAGTGTTCCGTCATTCCAAAAAGATTAAGACCCACTGGTTTCCAGCTCTGTTAATGACATGATTTAAATAAAACATTTTGGATTTGAAATTTTTCTCTCATATCGGCTCTAGAGATTATTTAGCGTGCCGGAGGACACGAGGTAAAGTTTTTTTTTTTTTCTTTTTTGAGGGGAGGGGGTGTGATTTGAATACAAAAACATTGTAAGTAGTTCGTAGCTGTTTGTACGTGCGCAATGTCCACGAGGACCCGAATGTATATTAAGAATAGAAAAAAAGTACTAACTGCTCGACGCGCGTCGATGTCTAATTGTCTTTGGCAGGATGGAGCTGACGCGCGCGCGCGCGCGTCGAGCACAAAGCGCTCCGGATGAGTTGCACTTTGAACGACGACGTAGACGTGTATTAGCAGCGCAACCAACGCGGACGCTGCAAATTACAGGCGGAAAAAAAATAACGCCCGTTCGGTAATAATAATAACAACACACTCGACCGTGTGTACCGCAGCCGCCGAGTGACATAAACGTTCAATCAAAACCTCGTGCGAGACTCGTAAATACTCTCGGGATCGTGCAGAAGGCGGCTGCTGCACTGCAGGTACCATACACGTCGGTCGGTGGCTAATTATTATTAGCGTTTACGCGGAGAGATATATGTGTAGGTACGTAACGTACAGCGGATATTAAACGCGTACACGACGCGCGAGTAATGTGCTTCGGCCGAGATTTCGGTTCGTAGCTCATATCGAAACACCGACCGACCGGCGAACGCGTCACGAACAAATCGCCGGAAAATTAAACGGAAAATTGTTAATTTTAATTTTTGTTTTTTTGCTCGAATGTCGTGTCGTGTGTTATGTGAACACGCGCGTGTGTATTCGTGCGGTATCAATTGTTTCGGAACTGCGTGCGCCGCGGTGGCAACTGAAATCTCTGTATAATGGCACGACCCGTCGCGATGGGTGGTTGCGGTGTCACTCGGCCGTCTATTGCATATCGTCGTCGTCGCGTCGTCATATTATGGATTATCGAAATGAAAAAAATAAAAATAAATACCCATGTAAGAAGGTAACCACTACCGAATGTCGAGTGAGTAAGAAAAAAAAATATTAATCCTTCTAAAAGACACGTCGTCCGCGGCGGGACGGGAATCGGAGGCGTCGGAGGCGGAGGGTTCCATCACGTAGGATAATGGAAATGCTTATTATTACGGTCGCCCGTATAATGTCGTCCGGAGAAATATCTCATAATGCACTCTCCACACCATAAGTACAGGTTATTATTATTATTATTATTATTATTATTGTTGTATATATCTCCCTGTCTCTTATTGCACGTCGAGTTCAGTCTCTCTGTCTTTCTCGAAAACCCGATCCATTAACGGCCGACACGCCTCTTACCTGTTGGGTCATGGAAACAAAAAAAAAAAAAAAAAATACAGGGAACATCGCGACGTCGTCTAATACACATGATGTACATATGTGTGTACGACGACGGTCGGACGTGTACGTACCAACGTGGTAAACGTCGAAAATTGGATTTACCACCACGTCTCGATTCAGTTGGATCTTGTGGTTTTCGACTTGCCCGAGCACACCGCAATCGATTTTCATTGATATTCACACCTTATACGTGTGCGTGTTATTACCGTGTGTTTTCTTTACACACGTATATATTATAATATGAGTATGTTATGTATGATGTGTGTTCACGTAATTTTTTCAATTGTTTTCTACTTTCCAAAACAACAACGCGACCGATAAATGGGCACCTCTGTGCGCGCGTTAAAATCCAATCACCCGACGTCGGTAATTTCTAGAAACGCATGCAATTTCCAAATAAAACGGTTTTGAAAGTTTCCAAATCGATTACCGTGAATAAGTCTATAAATATTTAATAACATCATAGGTTCCACACACTATAAAATTGAAACGCTTTTTTGTCCATAGTCGATACACATATTACTATGTATTAACAACTTTATTTGTACCTACAATATTGTTATTTAGCATCCGATACAAATATATTAAATAATCAATCCATAATCGAGAAAGTCGAAAGTAATAATATCAATTTATTGGAAAAAAATTTCACATTTGCTGTGTGTTTACTGTAATTAAGCCAACCGTCGATTATTATTGCCATAAATAATCTACAGACAATACACACGGCTATTAATCGTCGTCGGTGGCTAGTAAAGAAAATTTAACACTTTTGAATCGAACATTGTTAAGAAGTACGCAGTAGTAGTAGTAGTTGAGTAGTAGGGTAACTTATTCTATCGTTACGTTAAAAGCATTTCAAAGTACCTGTTAAAACCAATTGAGCGTAACAAAACCGGGAGGTTTTGAAAATAATAAGAACGTCGTATTAATCATTACCGATAAAATCACAAATCAAAAATCAATTTTACAGTTAATCTCACCAAGTAACGTTCAAAACGATTAATATTCAAATCGAACGGTTTTTTTACAATTACATCTTTTAAGTAGATATTTCGGCACTATAAATGGTGGCGTTCGTTGCGATTTTCCTCTCACCCACTATGCTTTTAAAAATAATTGCACCGATAGAAATCCGTACTAAACTTAATTCGCTTGCCAACGTTTACGGTTTATGCTATATAATTCGCGATCACCTTGAAAACATCAGTCAAAGAAGATAATAATAATTCAACTGACTTTTTGCAAATCGCTTATTCAATAGAAATAATTTTAACGGGAAATCGTTTGATCCAATGGCATCGTATTAATATACGGGACCGAAGGTCGAATGGACGGTCTAAAAAATATGTCAGTGGTTTTTGCGGTACAGCGTCGAAAACGTTGACCATATCGCAAACCGTCGTAAAGACATTATTTTCCGTATGAAATTAATAACCAAGATGATATTTTGCCGTTATAAAATTCAAATGATTCCGGTAATAAATACTCGTAATACCGCTGCAGCTGTCATTGTAATATTGTTCGATTGAAAATCGTGTCTCGACCTGTGGTGTTATAAACGTTCATTAAAATGTCTAATTTACATTCGTGGGTATAGCTGAATATATTCACCAAACCAGCGAAACTTGGATAGGCATATTTTTTTCTACAGCAAAAATAAAACGATAAAAACACGGATGATTGTTGGCCGCTGTCTGCGCGATGATCGACGTACGTAGACACGTCGTCGTCGGCGGTGTTGTGAGTAAATATAAAATTAAAATAATCGAAGTTCGCGTTTGAAAAACAGAAAAAAAACAAACGCAAATATGCAGATATCACGCGCTGAATACATAATATTAATAATGATACTGGTTTACCTATACTCGAGGAGTTGACGCGTGGAGAGGTGTAAAAGCGACTCGCACGCGTCAGCGGCTCATGATTTCCACGAAGAGATGAAAATCGTCGGCGAGACACGTACACTCCACACACACACACACACACACACGCGCGTTTTACGTTTTATTATTCGTTTGATCGTTTTTTTTCGCGATTAGCAACACGTCGCCGCTCTGAGCAGGGCACTCGCGCGAGATATATATTACAACAAACTCGACGACTACGACGACCGGTTTGCCGTTACAAAATAATAATAATAATAATAATAATATTATAATATATTGTAAAATATTCAGTCTGAAAAAATAAACTCGATCGTAGTACACGACGCGCAATACACACACACATGCACTTATAATATTATTATGCGTATGTATGCTGCATATGTAATACCGACACGAAGGATAAAACGAATTCCACCCACGACACACTGAGGCACTCACACACGTAATATATTATCGTATATTATGTTGGCACGGGGATTTATGGGTCTCACACAGCTCGTGTGTGTAGTTTTCGTTACACGAGTTTGCTGCAGCAAACGGGGCACCACTCGGCGTGAAGTTAAAACTATGCGCGCGGAGAGAAAGAAATAAATGAAAAATAATAATAATAATAATAATAATATAAAACCGATCGCGGTCGAGAGAAGGAGAGAAGATAAACGGTCGAAACGCGCACAATCGGCCGTCGATTAGCCCCGTAGGATATATATTATATATGCGGCTGTGTGTGTGTGTGTTGGTCACGACCGAATAACGTGGACGCACGACGATGCCGCCGCCGCGGCGACGGCGACCGTCATCGACCAAGACTTCGGTATATACCTATATATTATTACACTGACTGCAGTATAGGTATAAAAATATAAAGTCGACGACGGACGTCTCTCACTCTATCTTGTATAGTGTCTCTCTCGCTCAGTCTTTCATTCTATTCGTTTGTCTCCGTCTCTCTCTCTCTCTCTCTCAATTGGATAAAAATAAGAGTAAACCTTGTGCGCACGACATACAGGTATTTTTTTTTATTTATTTTTTTTTTTCCAGACTTAGTGTTTGCCATTTCGTCTTCTCACAATACGCGCGCTGCTGCGGTGGTTCACCACGGAATTCTACAGATATTATTATATTATTTTTTAGTCCGTGTATAATATAACATTTTTTATTTTTTTTTTTTATTCGAGCTACAGCGGCGTCGGCGGCAGCGTTCGTGTCTTCACACCGCCACCGGCCCGAAAACCGTTAATATAAATCTACACTGCGAGACCACCGAGCGCACACATGTAGGACGCGTCGGTCCTCTAGGCGCGTAAAATAATACGTATAAAAATCACGCGGTTTGTGTATAATTTAATAACGGCTGTGGCGGCGGTGGTGGCGATAATAAGCCAAGAAGAAGAGTAGAATGAAAAAAAAAACGTCAATCGCGTACCACGGTCGGTAGGTTTTGTTATAAATCATCGGCCGCACAGAGCCGCCGTCGAAATAATTATTAATCGTAAAATACGATGGTGACGACGGTGCAAGGATAACACAATGGAGAATACAGAAGAAAAACGGCGTAGGATTCGTTTCGGTCTACGACGGCAGCGGCGCGGCGGTGGCAAGGGTTATGGAACGACGATGTATATTATTCTCTGGGTAATCCTCCTTTTTCCGGTGTAAACATATGGCCGCCATCGTTTGGTCGATTAATAACAACTACTTCTGATGATGAATAATATAATCGGTGGTGTGTTTTGAACGCGACAAATTACCTCGAAAATCGATATAGCCACAGTCTGTGGTTTCGGTTTTTTCGAGGCCGTTTTAGGGGTTTCTTCCCGTCGCGTCCGATGGAAGTGCACGTGCCCGAAGAACCGCCTAAGCCATATGTCACCGCGGACTGAAGCCGAAGCTGATGAGGGGAGGTGAACCCGGAGTATACCTACGACGAGCGTCTTGTGAAGTGAAAGTCCGCTATAAACTGCACCGGTTGTTATTGTTACTAACGCGCGTAGAAGAAGCCTCTGCTGCAGCCGTACACACACGTCGCGCATTATATCGGATGCGTTTAGCGTCGTCATCCGTTGTTTAATCGGCCGTAAACGCGAGCGCGGTTAATGGAGTATCAGGTGGACGGACCGGACGGACATTTACATAATGTGTGCCTTCCGAGCAAAAGATAACTGCCGGTTGCCGATAACAGTCGCGAGACGCACGTGAGTGTTTCGGAACGGTGTTAAATGATTAAACCAACTTAACGTAAAGGCGTATTGGGTTTCGAGTATATTGCAATATTGTACTTAAAAAAAAAAAATAATAAAAAATAAAATTATTCATAAAGAAAATAACATTTATGGGGTGAACAGCTTACACGCGAAATATACAAATGCGTTTCCTCCGCCAACTACCACGTGTAACGTTATCCGTTCACATGACAACATGTATATATAATACGCACAACAAACCCTGTTACGCGTGCATAAAATATAAAATTACCACCCGATGTACGGCGAAGGGGGAACAAAAACTTTGGTTTTTTTTTTCTTATAGTTGTTCATAAAAACACTAAATACCGTTAAAAACTGCAGCACACCACCACCGTCGTCTATTGTTGCACATTATTACATTACAATATCAGGTAAATTTACACCGCAAGTTACGTAATTATTGTAATTTATTTGGTCAATAATATAACAATGTACGTTTTAATCGCGCATATTTTAATATACAATTTTTTTTCTATTGCCGGACGTTCTGAAAATATGTTATTTTTCTTTTACCGTATTATTGTGTTATGATATTACAAAAAGTTTGCGAGTTATTATTATCTTTTTTTTCTGTTTCCGCGGTCCAGTGATTTTATAAAACACTGCAGCAGCTACTATGTATTACACACACGTAATTAGGCGTGTATAAACATTGAAAAATAATAGCATCGACGACGTATTTAAATACTATAAGCGTCGTGTTTTTTTTCATCCCGCTACACGCTACATTATAGTTGTACTCAAGAGTACTTTCACTGTTACGCCGCTGCACAGAGTACAACAGTTTATTGTACCTACGTACCTACTTATTATTACGACCAGAGCAATTCGAGTCCTATACAACACCCGTAATTAAAAAAAAATAAAAAATAAGCTACCGGTTCGCGGAGCCTCGTCGTCCTAAACCCGCACCAGTGGACCAGAGTGATTCTTCCTTGCATTTCGGAAGAGTTTAGTTTTTCTTTTTTTTTTTTTTTCAAAAACTCGAAAACGGTCCCAAATGAACCGGAAATTATACGGTCGTCGGGTCGGGTGTACGCGTTATTTATTATTATATACCTACCCGCTGGTACACAATATCAAGATGAAGTTACAACGAGATAGATATTAGTTTTAATATTTTTATTCTGCTCGCGTATCGGCGGCGTCACGCGGACGAAGAATGCGAGTGGTCCGTGTACGGTGTGGCGCCGGCGAGCGATCGACATTAAGTTTATTCCACGAACCCGACGACGATGACGACATGCACGCGACAAAAAGAAACGTCGTCGTATTAGTCGGGGGTTACAAATACGAGTCGTATAATAATAACAATAATAATAATAATAAAATATATATACGTATTGTTACTCGTTATTTATATATATATATATAATATAGTTAACCGGATCGGTGGTAAATGACAGCTCGTATAACGTCGTCTTCGTCGTTGTCGAAGAGGAAAATAAAAATAATAATAATGAAAAAAAAAAAAACGGTACTATACCATAATATATACAGCGGCGTGCCCGAGTTTATAAATACGTATATCGTATGTATGTATGTGTATTTAATACTTCACTCATATGTACACACGATAATTCCTTCGACATATAATTAACTGCTGCACACATTACCTGTGCGCATAAATACACACACACACACACACACACATTGTGTGTGGAGTATGTGCGCTGTTGTAATGTTGCAGCAGCTCTATATTATATAAAAAAAAAATACACACGTACACGCCATCATTTATCATTTATACCGAGGTAAAACGCCGGGCGCGCGCGCCCGCCACAGTATTTAAAAAGTATATAACCTACTCGTACGCCGTTGTTGTTGTTATTATTATTACCGTCGTCATTATTGTTCGTGTGTGCATTTCGTACTTGAAAGAAGTCTGTCAGTCGCGACGCGCGTACGGAATCGGGCGGAAGGTCGAGGGGGTCCCAGGGGTTGGGGGACAAGTTTGATTAATAATATTAACGAAAAAAAAAAACAGCACCTATCCGACTCTCTTTTTATCTTCGTCGTCGTCGTCATTTACTGCGGTTAATCGTCGTGCGTGCGCGCGCGAGTCAAGTGGGTTAATGATGGAATCTCGGTCTCGAAAGGCGGCCGTGGTCTCCGTCGGCTGATAGTTTTATACCATAATATGCTCTCTATACGTATACATGGGGGGGGGGCGGAGATTTTTCGTGTTTGGTTTTCGATAAATCTATATTATTATAATATACACATACGAGGAAAAAGTGTCTAAAATATTATTATAATATGGGTTATGCTCAAGGTCGCGCGAGCGATCGGGTTGTGTGCGCGCAACGTAATCGTGACGAACGGCGGGGGCCGACCGAAAGACGGCTGTGTTCAACATATATTATACTCGTCTTGTCGTATATATACATTTTATAATAATAATAATATATAGAGTATCGCGGTAATGATAATAAAAGACGTATACCGTCGTGGCGAGGAGGCTGCGCATAAAAAAGAGACTGAGAATCGTCACGCGCGCAGCATTTGCGCCAACGTCCGCTGGGCGTCAAATCATGTGGAAACGAGGCGACTACGACGACGGTGTGGCCTTCACGGCGCGGATGTCACCACCTATCACGGGCGGCGGCGCAGAGAGAAGAGTATCTAAAAATAATATAATATAATGATTTGGAGATGCGCGCGCGCTCGACTCTTTTTCGACGATTCCGGTTTCGGTGGAACCTGAGAAAATAATACGTATTATCCTTATTTATCGGTGACCAGAATGTTGTGCGGTATATATTAATATTGTACGTTTTATATGCAATAGCATAATAATAATAACACAATAACCATTAGCCGTAGGGTCGTCCGAGAAAATGCGTTCGGCGTTCATCCGAATTCCACACACGAGCGGCCGCGGCGATTATCGCGCGGACCGGTTTTTTTAGTGGTCGTATTTTTTATTTTTTTCCACATAATATTATTAGGTATACGAAGACGGGGACGCGCGGCGCGGCGCGGCGCGAGGTGTCCGGCGCGCAACAACAATTAGCGCGGCGCGGGGCGGAACCCGAGCTGATGGCCGGCCGCTACCGGTGTTCGCTCCGCGGTGACAACGAAGAGTATTTTTTTTATTTTCTTCTTTTTTTTTTTTTATTTATTTTTTTTTTCACTCGTCGCCGCCCGCGCCCGGTTAACCGCCCCGACCGTACGGTAAACAAACAAATAAAACACATACACCGGTGTGTGTCCGTGATGGTTTTTTTTTTCGACCGAATATCATTTTATACTAACATCTGCCGGACAAAATGTCTCTCAAAATTCGAGAGCTTTTTTTTTTTATTATTCTACATTATACAATATAATTTCATTGTTATCAGTAATCAGGGTTCGGGACTTGTGTACCATTTACACGGCAAGAAATGGATAATTTTAATAAAATTAGTGATCAAGCGACTAAAAAGTGACCAAATTCATCCTGCAATTAGGTAAATGAAAAAGAAAATGATTTCTGACATTTTTTCTACGCGTAACTGTTGTTAAAAGAATGTTTTTAAATATTTGTAAAAGTAGTAAAAAATCATTTAAATCTCTTAACAATGATTGTACTTTTACTTTAATCACATGATTATAAAAATAAAATCCGATAATAACAGTAGTAACAAAATAAAATAACAATGATGACTTAGAAATGAAATCATCAACATCTACTAATATCAAGTAATTTCAAATTTAAATACTGTATAATTAAACAAACTTAGATAGTAAGTGACAAACAGTGATTTTTAGTTAAAAAAAGGTAATTAACTTCCAGTTCATCATTGGAGTATTTGTTTGTAGCATATAAAAAAATATCGGAGAGTAAGCTAAAAATCCATTTCAGACTAAAGGGAATTCAATACAAAACGTTTTTAGAGCATATTTTTGCACATTATAGGGTTTTTACATTTTTTTAGCTATTTTTCTAATTAATTTGTTATTTACTGCTAATTAGTGCGGAAATTACTGAAACAAAATACCTATGGGAAAACATTTTAGACCGTTTACGGTGATTGAAGAACTTAGAACATCATAAAATGATTGACTAAGTGATTCATTGTTGATATAGAATAAAATATATTTCAGAAATATTCATTAATGTGAGTGGACATCATCAAATACTATTTTATGTTCGGCGCATATTATAAAGAGTAGATAAAATATTTTAAATTTTAAGTATATAAAGGTGTTTTTTATAAGTACAGAATAATTCTCGTTTAAAAAATGTGTAAAATATGTTTCATTTGGATTTTTTAGAGCGTATTTCCATAGTTTTGAAGTGCTTAAGTCTTAAGCCCGGATAATAACATTACGACGATTATAGGTTTTAAGAAGACGCGGACATTGCCAAAGCGATAAGAACCTTTTTTAATAGGTTTTGAGGCCTTCCGTAACTTTTTTTACAGTGAAAAGTACTACGTATTACAATTATAAAATAAAAATTCACAAAGACTATAGTTTATTAAAGTTATAATAAATAACATAAATAGGTAGTATATTATATATGTTATATATTATCTATATATATATATAACAACAACTAAATATTATAACATTCAGGTTATAATATATAGATACTTATTAGGTATTTATTTAAATATGAAACACGAAAATATAATATAAATCACAAGAACGTAGATTTTTACGATTTTACCGTTTAAGCTATTATAGTACTCTGGCCTTTGTGAATTTTTATTTTATAAGTATATATATATTATATAGAACTACTCTTTGCTATTAATATTAGAGTGGGTATGTAGTATTAAGCAACATTTTTGATTTATTTATTTTAATGTTTTAATAATTAATTTTAACATGATCTACTTCAAGAACATTTTACTTAAATAATTAATATTGAATTTTGATAGATATGTAACGAAGTTCAAACCCGAAATCTGTCAAAACTAGTTGTAACTAATCAAAACACTCGTTTTCACAAACCCATTTCGTCAAAACTAGAATAAACTAGGATCCTCAATGTCGTAACTAGTTTAAACTTATTTTTTTTTTTTTTTTTTAGTGTTAACTAGAAATAGGTACTTATTAAAAATTGGTTTTCAAAAGTAAATAATAATTTATATGTGGTTAGTTATAACTAGTGTTGATGAATTTTGGGTTTGAAATGTAACAGATACATATTTTTACGTTAAATTTAGTTAACACTCTTTAAATAATTTAAGACGTTCGATAGTGTTATAGATAATTTTAAAATAGTAAGTTGTAATGTTTAAATAGAAAAATATCTACAAAATTTAAAATAACTTGGGAAAAGGCTCAATTCGATAATACGAATACAATAGAAGAACTAAGATTATATTATGTTATACCTAGTAAAAACAGTAATATTAAGATTAAACTGATTAAAGTGTTATTTTTTCAGATGATGACAAATTAAGAAAACTTGTACTATAATTAATGGATGTTCTTTTCTTTTTTTTTTAAGTTTATTGTAATTTTCGGCCATTTAAGTGAAATAGTAGTTAAGAAAAGGAGCACTGGACGCGGAATTTTCTAGAAAACATTTTTTTAAGCAACACTTAATTTATTAACTATACTGAAATAACAACAATTTTCGAGGAAATCGCGATCAACCGAAGACACGGGTTTTTGGGTTGCTTTTGATTTTCGTGCACGAGCATCTGGCACTTGTACCCTTTTATGAAATTATCATTGTTTCTCCGTTTAGTTTCATTGCTCGATTAGTCGTTATTTTTAGAGCATACCGACCGCACGGCCACGTCGTTGGGAGGAAGTGCACGCAGCGTGCAGTTCCGGACTCGATAGAAAACAACCGGCTAAAAATTAAAATACGATAGACACACCGTCTACCTATATAATTTGTAATACGCTGTGTTCGAGTCGAACCTACGTCGAATTTTCGAAAATGACTACTCGTAAACTCGTGTTTATCTCCGCTTAGGTATATAATGGTGGGACTTAAAACTTTGGTAAATCCGTTACGTTGCCCGTCCGGTAACCTCATTGCCTATCATCATCGGAAACCAGTTAACCGGTTTTCGTCGATGTTCACAGTGATTACATACTGCGCGCGAGCGTGTGTTATATTTATATAAGTGTATCCGATCGAACCAATTATATCCATGATTATTTTATAAGCGCGTTATTTAATGGTCTCGGGTTCAAGTTCAATAAATAATCTTTACGTCCAGCGACGTACCTTTATTATAATAATATTCATCTATTTTTTTTTTTCACTTTTTACGAACAGCGTTATTAATAATTACGGGTATCCGATTAGTCCTCGCGGTGTTTTTCGTTGTACAACAAGGCGTTTAAACCAATGTTTTTGTCTGATGACATCTATAAGTCACACCACACACATGCGAATTTTAACGTGGGTTTAGCAAAAACCACTTAGTATTACTTTATTATAATATGTTGTTAAATTAGATGTTGTTGACTGGATATATTATATTTTTAATATTATATTGTACGCTCGAACGTATGAAATAGTAGATGTGTAGCACGCGTCGTTGCAGAGTCTATCACTCCGTTTCGAACAATAAGAAAACAAAAAAAATACTTAACACAAAATGACAAATATTTTTATTGAATCTCGTTCGTGTAGGTACGCGCGTTCGGTGTTTGAAAAGTAAATGGGATCTATTCGATAGAGATGCTGTGACGGCTGCACTCGACAATAAATATTCAATCCGAGAAACTCCTCCGTCGCATTTCTACAGATTTCGGACCGAAATAATAATATATTACAATATAGGTATAATAGGTATATATTTAAACCAGTTTTGACCAATGACCCGTATGATACAAGCATTATGACAAGACGACACGATGTAGAAACATAAAATTATAGTAATAACGAGGAGAAAAAAACAAAACTGTTTGTGTGCTATATTTCACTCAGTTCGTATATAATAATAATAATATGCCTAGGTATACATTGTTCCGGCCGCGTACCTGACTATTGGTACGTCAACGAAACGATTTTGGAGGAAAATTTATAAATATATATACATACTCATATATAATAGGTACAGAAGTTATTATGTGGCGTACATAAGTATAATAAAAGTATTGTTTGCGCATGTATGTGTGGCAATCGATTGTGTTAATGCGGCGAGACACGTGGAGGTGGGCTGCTCATGGTTTGACCGGCAATAATATATTCGCATAGACCCGGTCGCCGCCGATGTCGCCACGAAATAGTGAAAGCGAAAATTCCAGACGAACTCGCAGTTTTCCGTCCGTGCGATTTTCGTGTTATCACGATAGATAGGTATCGATCACTAACAGCGATCAGGAACCGCAGCCAGGGGCAGAGAGGAGACCGTGAAAACGTTGCCGCGACGACGACGAAGACGACGATGACGATGATATTCGATTTCGACAGTATATGTATATACATATATATACATTTTAAAGAGGTCTTCGCGAAGTCACCGTCGTTTATTATTATTATTATTATTGTACATTTGTATTTTATTATTATAACCATTATATGGCGACGGTCGCGTCAACAGCTATGCTAAGTACGCGGTCCGATTGTCACGTAAACTACGCGTGTAAATCGTTATAATTATTACGAGTTTTTTTTTTTATTATTTATTTTATTTTTTCGTCCCGAGACAGCCGGCGTCGCGCGTCGCGCGCGTTTAACGTCGAAATCAGACCAAAACGGAAGGACGACTCAACTGTCGGGCGGAAGAGGTCAACTCGTGTGCGCTCGCGTATTTCCAGATACCTACAATAAATATTGCCCATCGATTTGTCGAGAATGTATCGGCGGTTTCGACGATAAATAAATCCAACTATAGACAACGGCAGCGTACTTGACAATAATAATAATAATAATATGTGCGCGATATTATACATGCATTTAAGGGACTTATTGATATTTTTCTCGCGTGTCGTCGCGACGTACCACGTACCCACTACCTATATTATACCTCCTACACACGCACGCGTATTATTATAGTATATACGGTCGCGCCGTGCGCCGCATAACAATAGACAATAAAAAAAAAAAAACGAGCGTATATGAAATTATTATCCGAGGCTCACGGTAAAGCGGCGGTAATTCGATAAATTGGTCAGCGGAATCGTTGCTATCATATTATATATAAAAAAAAAAAAAAAAAATACATAAAAATAAAAATAATAGTAATTGCCGTGCCAGAGTCACGGGCCGGTGGTAAAATTGATATACTCCTACATAGGTACCTAATATTATTATTGATCGGGTACGTACGACGCGCGGATAAGAGATTTTCACCGTTTACAGAAAAAATAAAAATAAAAATTAGCGATAATTTCACGTCCGATAACTTCCTACTTGCCTACCTGCCTACCTGCCTACATGTTATAGTTTTTATATGAATTTCAGTGTTCGACTCACCTCAATGTTGCAGATGATCGTTTTGCAGTGGACCGCCGAAACGGAGTCTTTGATGGCCACTACCACGTTGTCGTAGGCGCCCGACTGGAAGACGGCCGAGCCGCCAGCGAGCGCGACCGCGGCAGTGCACGCGAGCATCGCGGCCAAAAACGTGAATTTTCCCATTTCAGGGCGTTAGTTTTAAATGCGGGACCGTTCCCCGAAACGTTCCACAAATGCACTCGCGAACGAGGACGAATTCTTTTCGTCTAAACGGCTGCGGCGGTGGTTGACGACAGCGACGACATAATCATCGACCCGCCGGTACGGACGGTGAAGAGTGATGAAAAAAAAAAAAACAAAATCCTGTTGTTGTCAATAGCGACTCGAGTCACAAAGAGGGGAAAAATCAAAACACAAAATAAATCAAAAATAATATTTTACTTTAACGCACCCGTCGTCACTGCGCAAAATCAAAAATCCCAATTTGGAAAAATTTTTTTTTTTTCAAATTAGAAAAACTCGCACACCGCACTATATAGTAGAGAAAAAAAAATAATGAGTCGCTCATGTAAAGTATATCAACAAAATAAAATTGTCAACGGAAGACGACGTGCCGCGCGAGATATTTCGTGCACACACGGCAGTGGCGACGACGACAACGGCGACAGAACACAAACGTACAGATCAAGTATGAAAACTGAACTGAACGCATTCGAGTGGCGGACCGCGCCGCCGGGAGACAGGTACCTCTGCGGCAGAGCTCGCGCGCGCCGTTCCAACCGCCGCCGTCACCAGGCCGCGCTGCGTCCTGGCCGTTGTCGCGTTTTTAAATAATATTATTTTTTTTTATTTTCCTCTTCTATCGTGCAACGTGTGGTGTATTCCTCGATCCTCTTGAACAGACAGTTGGGCCGCGTACACCGGTGTGTGAGCACAGCGGTCGAATGTACATTAAAGGAAAATTCAAAACATGCCCTTCAATAATTTGTGTTTATTCAAAAATTATTCATATACTTATAAAAAAAAAAAAAATTTCGAAAAAAATCTATCACCCAGAGATTGCGTTTATGTACAATACTAACTGTATAGTACTTACTGGACTTGCCTTGTTAGAATTTGTTTTTTCGTTTCAACAAATATATTATCTATTGAATCATATTTTTATTGTAAAATTAATATTTTTATTTTCAAATCCGTAAATTCATTAAGTTCTGAGACCTAAATGGACGTGTACGGGTCATTGGAATAATTAATCCTTGTATACGAATTCATGAACTTTTTATTAATGTATTCAAACACAAGAGTTTTCGTTTTTACGGTATTCAGGAAAAAGTTACTGATGCACAAGGTTTAGTGAAACATAAAAATACGACAATAAAGAGTTTTCAATTATTGTTAATTGAGCCATGTTTAATAACACAAACAAATACATAGGTTAGCACTTAAACAGTCTCTTTAAATGACAATACAAGGAGATAAGTGACGGCATTGCAGACGACTACACCTTAATCGTTTTTTAATAATTGTTACAACGTGGTTAGGTTAGATATCTCAGATCGTCCTTCCTCTCTACGAGAGACGATTTATGTTATAAACTATTTTTGATTACCTTCTGAAAAATACAGATTATAATTTTTCTAACATTTTTGTCATCACTATCACCAGTATTGTAAGTATAGTAAGCGAACACCAAATATTTTGTTCTAAGACTGTATAATTAAAAAGCCGGACATACTTCACACGATGGGTGTACTTCGCACGATGGGTGGTATTCTCTTGACGGGCGTATTAAATTTTAAAGAAACGATAAATCATTTCTTCAGTAAAACGATTCTGAACAAAGGAAATTAATAATATAAGAAAAAAAAAATTTTCGAAAAATGTCCAAAA
>JAIPRM010000855.1:12180-46356 GCA_025469315.1 Stegophylla sp. TES_Ste_2020 | reverse complement strand
CTTTCCGACAGACATATTATCCAGACACACGGACTGAGCTCTACGTTCTCTGGCATAATTTGTCTAAGTTCTAAAAATCGTATACCATATTTTTGTAAACTGTTATATATATGTTACTTGTGATTTTTGTTTTATTAAGTATAAGACAAGTGTCTTTTCTAAATTAAAATCGTTGTTCTTTTTTTACAAACACCTTATTATTCTGAAAAGGATTCACTTTATACAATTAGTATAGGGTGGATCATTACACTATGCTAGTTACGTTTTTATATTAATTACTCCATAAAGAGTAGATAAAAATGAAGAACACCATGACAAAATTAACATATTAAATTGTGTTATGAATCCTTATTCCCTGATAAAAGCAAAAAATTCTAAATCACAAAAAAAACGAGAAAGTATTAAATTAAAAATCTCAATATATTCATAACCATGGTCTTATAAAAGACCATGCTCATGACACGGATAGTAAAAACAAAAAAAGGTGATTTCAATGTATTTTTTTTATAATCATATAACATTTTATCAGAAGACTCAATAACTTCAAAGCAAATCAATGTTGGTATATTGATTAAAATGAATTACCTGTAATGTTCCCTTGTGACACTATAAATTATGATTTCTTCAACTTGAGAATAAGATAATTTGAATAACCATTGAGGACACAGATAAAATATCAGGAATGGAATTTTAATATAATAATAAAAGAGTATGATAACTGATAGTGTGCAGTGAATAGACCAGATTAATACATTTTTATTTAAGACTATGGATGGAGTGAAGTTGAGTTTAACAATTATGTTTATTTTTGTTTTCTGTAAATACTTTTTCGTATAGGAATAATTCCATATAAAAAACGTAAATATAAATTATGGTATCTACGAATGAACTGGATAACAAATAAAGTTTTCTGGTAAAAATAATTTTTTTAACCCTTAAAAAACTAAGGAGATTCCTCCTCGGCAATGTATATGGTATATTCCTAATTTTACAATTAACTATTGTTCCTGGACGCATTTTATCTATGGTGTCCTGGATCTAGCTACTGCCTAAAAAATATCACACCCGTCAATAAATGTTTATATATAAATTTTAATTTTTCAAACTGAATAATGAGCAAAATAGTAAAAATATAATTTTGATAATTTAGATTATTTTCTTCATGTTATTAAGTCTATTTTTTTTCTTGTAGATCAGTTCATATAATATTTTATAGGAAATAAAAATAGCAAATACTTAATACGTTTTATAAAGGTACCATTTATACAAACTGAATGTAGGCAATTCATAAAAATAAAAACAGGACATACTTTGCACGACGGGTGGGATTCTTTTGACGGGTCTATTGAATTTTAAAGAAACGATAAATAATTTCTTCAATAAACGATTCTGAACAAAGGAAGTTAATAATATAAAAAAATAATGTTAGAAAAATGCCCAAAATTTTTTTTTTCACATCTTCAAAATTTTCTTGCGCCAAAATCTTTCTTATATTATTTTCTATCTATGTTTAAATTTTCATATAGTTTGTCTCAAAAAATTATGGTTTCCGAGTCGTTTTTGTCAAATTTTGGGTAGTTTTTTACAAAAAAAAGTTGAAGAATTAAGAAATTCAAAAAATTACCTCTCTAAAGTACCATCTAGAGATAAAGCCGATTTCAAAAAGTTGCTGATCGAAACTTTTGGACAAGTATTTCCATACAAAAAGTTTTATACAGAAAAAAAAAATAAACATCATTGTAAAAACACTAGCTATTGTAAACTCTAAAATAAAATAAATTAAATGAACAGATAGGAGAACTCATTCTATTTTTTAAAGAACTTGAATGTGATCATGTTCATTTAAAAAAAAAATAATAATTTTAAGTAAATGTTCCAAACACTGGAATTTTCCTCTAAATTGTATCAGCTTTTCAAATTTTTGCTTTAATTTGCATTTGTACTTTTTAGTTACAAATAAATCACACCTTTATTTTTTTCTTTTTATCAATAATATTTGTTCATGAGCCCTTTCTCCCTTTTAGTTAGTGAATTTTCCACTTGAATTTTTAATTACAGAGAAACTTATAAAAATGCTGACGTTTTCACTTACAACAATTAAAGATAAAATTTTACAAGAAAACAAAAATTTAACCAAAATGATAAAATTTTATTGAATTCTTTAAATTTTGATTCTTAAAAAAATATTTAATGACAGATTTAATATACTGAGTATTTAAATATGAGAAAGATCATATGTCTTTAAATCTTAAATACTAACCTAGGAAATTATCTTTTGATAAATACTAAGTTTTGCACTTTTTCATATTTTAGTTTTGCTACGCTCATTTGGACAGATTAAATTACAAAAATACCCTCGATTTGTTGTGAGAAAACAAAGATAGGTAAACCTATGGTCAGTACTAGTAGAAAAAAAAAAATGCGAGAAATTTTAAGAGGGCTGAGAATTGAACCCTATCCCCGTTGCACCAAAGTGCCTCCTTATTACTACTAAACAACAGTAAAAGTATGACAGAAGAAAACAGATTTCAATAAAACGCATCTAATAAAAAAAAAATTGTAAAGTAAAATCAAGGAATTAATTAACATGTTTGTGTGAAAATATTTGTATTTATTTATTAAAACCAACATATAAATGTCCAAATACATTATATTATTATACTATTAATTATAATTGTATAGATATACTGTGTAAATATAATAATTGTAAGTCATATAATTTTAAATTAATACTTATCAATTTTGTACAATAGTTACTTCTTTTTGGTTCTATGTGGAAAATATTATTATACACATTATTTAAAAAATATTTCACAATGAAAACTTAAAATTCCTTACAAAACTAATAAATAATCAAGTATAGGATGGTCATAATATTAATTGATAACAATTTTATTCTATATTGTCTTTTTAAAAAATTGTATAAAACTTGTCTTTTATAAAACTGAAGTATGGTAAACCCTGTTGAATACATATTATTTATAAAATTATACATATCATTCACAAACTATCTATATAATATATTAATACAAAAGGTATTTACCATACTAAAAATGTATATTCTTAGTTTGTTAAGAAGTATTATAAGTAATAAGTCGTATACACATTTTAAAAAATATAATATACTTTTACTGATTGAAAATCAAATAATTTGCTATAAATTAATTTCAGTTTACACTAAACTTAACACACATTTAATATTATATAACATACAATCAATTAAAGTATAATAAATACAGATTGCGGATCTAATGTCAGAACTACAAATAGTGCCTGATGATTACAGTATAATCAAAATTAGTATAATACCCGTTATAGTATGAAACATTGTACATTTAAATAGAATAATATGCTAAATATAGTTTAATTTATAAAGTAATAAAGACAAAAATTAATATGATCCATAAAATTTACTTATATAACATTTTATTCTTAAGCATAGTACATAATCTAATAAAAATTACCAAAATTGAACAGATACCCTGGTAGAATTAAAATGCAATTTACAATTTAAAGGCCTCAGAATATACCAATAATATCACTTTGTTACTATTACAATATTCAAAATACATTGTTTATGAAAAATACTACCCTTTATAATACAAGTTCCAATCGCACAGATAACAGCTTATAAAAAACAATTTTTTTTTAATACAATCATGTATTATTAGTTATATCATTATTGTTAATACATATAAATATGAACAATATTTTGTTGATTATGTATAAAACATTTTGAAAATATTAAACTTCCAATTTTAATTTTGAAAATATAGCTAACTTAAAATATAAATTTATGTGCAATACAGTAAATGGATAATCAAAAATTTTAATTCCAAAAAAAATAGTAATTATTTAGTCAAATTAATATTTTGTATAATAAAACAATCTTATCTTAAATCGTAATTAATGCACTTAATTACATTTTATTAACCAAAACCATTGCTACTAAAATTAAATTAATATTATAATTTCTTTGATCTATAATAAGTTTATGATTAATTTGAATGTATATTTTAAATAAAAATTGTTTTAGTTATTTGATTATACATGTTCTCTATTTAAATCATAAATACCTAATACTTAAAGTTGTCTGGATACTTTCTCTACTTCTTTTAAACACTCACTCACTAATGCTTTAGCTTTGTGAATTGATTTCTTCAACCGCTCAGTAGAATTTTTACAACCTGTGTAAATTGGTCTGATCGAACCAGACATTTCTTCAATAACCATCAACAACTCTCTATATTTCGCCCAACCATCTTCACTACTCAAAGCATCAATATCAAATGTTTTTTCCACATTTTCTAACTGTCCTGATATTCGGTCAGAAGTAGTAGGAGGTGGTGGAGGCATATGTTCATGTTTGTAATGTTTAGTTTTACTTTGAGTGTTTTCTTTGTTGTAATTAACTGCAGTCTTTTCTTTAGTTTGTTCATAAGCATACGCTTTTCTTTTATTAACCTGGCTAAAATTCATTAACAATTCTGGATAGTTAAACGGCAAATTAAATGGCCATTGTTGTTCAGGTTGAATATTATAATTAGGATAATGTTTACGATTCATAGTCAGATCTAATAGTGGATTGTAATTGTTCATATCATAAGCCATATGGTTTAAAGGGGGCATACTAGATTTACCACGCTTTCGTGGTGCTCCTCCTTGGGCATTTGATGGCAACGAGTGCTTATTTTTTGATTTACCACTGCCAGTATTTGGTACTAATGATAATGATACTGTACTTTGGGGAGATGTAGAAGAAACTGCATACTGACTATTGGATTTTGAACTTTGTGATATAGGTATAATGGTCAGTTCTGAATGGCATCCCATATTGCCAGACTTAATTGCTTCCAATAAACTATTTTCCATGGTATTTTTTTAACTCTTTCCTAAGAATAAAACAATACAAATATTCAAGATTAGAATTTTTATTGTAGCTATCAAATAAAGCTATTATTTTATATAATGTAAATAGGATAAAAATATAGGTATCTGTAATAACATGAATACAAAAATACAATTACTTAAAGAGCACCTACACTTTATATTAATCACTAATATAAATAAACTGGATCAGTAATAAATATTGTTATATATTATGCTACAAAATGATAGTAAACTTCCTAAAATTTGTAGTAAAATTAAGAAATATTTAAAACCATACTATTCAATAAGGTACATTAAAAATTATATAATAACTTTTAACAAAATTGATCTACTATTTCTCTAGTAGGCATACAATTTTAGAGAATATTTTTAATTACAAATACACAATTTTGGTCATGTTAGTTGTTAAAGTTTTAACTACTAATTCAATAATGAGATATTGACCTAATTAACTTGTATGATACTAATAATAAATAATTGATAGTATGAACTTACTCAGATTAATAATTAATGTATACACAAAAAGTTTTAAGAACTTAATTAATAATTATTTTTATAAAAAAAAACCTAGAAAGTTGTCATACAGCATTATATTACAGTAAAAATAAATAAATAATTCTTTCTGATATATATTTTTTTTTTTTTTCATAAAATCACAATAATAATATAGGTATAATCTTCTTATTCATAATAACTAAAGAAAACCATCCACAATGGCAAATAATAAAGATCAAGATTGATAAGTTTACATTATTATTTGTTATTGATATAATCGTTTCTATGTTCATTTTGACAATAAATTAATTGATAAGAAAATTTTTATTCCCGAGATAAACTGATAAACAGCAAATGCCAAATACTCTGTTAAAAAAATTGGATATTTTTTTTTTTACATTTTCAAAATTTTCTTTCGCGTAAATATTTCACATATTATTGTCTATCTATATTAATATTTTCATAAAGTTTGGATCAAAAAATTAAGGTTTTCAAGCCTTTTTGTCAAATTTTGGGTAGTTTTTAAACTGAGGAATTAAGAAATTCGAAATATGACCTCTCTAGAGTACAATCTAGAGGCAAAGTCAGTTTCAAAAAACTACTGATCGAGAATTATAGACAAGTTTTTCCATATTATGAAAAAGTGTCAACAGAAAACAAAAAAATAAACATCATTGTAAAAACAACAGCTTCTCCACTTCGTTAAAAATCAAAAAATTACTTAGTTAAAACCAATTTTATTATTCAAGAAAAATATTACCAATGGGGGAAACTCTGCTTCATAGATTCTTTGACTGTACCATCTTGAACAGTTGAAGTTGCTTACTGTATCACTGTCATTGGTATTACAAGAGAGGGGGTAAATTAATTTTAAAATGTGTTTCAAAAAAAAAATTCACTATCCTGTTTTATTATTACGTTAAATATATAAATATATATTTTTTAATGGATGATTATTGATTTGATGTTATGAAAATATATTATTATTGCTTTTAATATTCTTATAAGGACATTAATTACTTAACAAACACAAACACACAATATTCGAGTACTCGACATTATAACTCGACTTGACTCAAAAAAAAAATTTTATAAAAAGAACACTACTCACCCAAAAATCACTACTAAATAACAGTTATTATTTGTTAAACATATTATGTAACCGACAATTATAATTGTTTTTTATCTGAAGCTTCACTCAAAATCGTTTTATTGAAAAAATTATTATTATTTTTTTCAATACACCCACTAAGAATATCCCACTCGAGGAGCAAAGAATGCCCAGGCCATGGTGCGAAGCATGTCCGGTTTTTCTTTTTTTTTGTATGTGGGTCTAATATAATTTTTTGGGGACTATGCCCCCCCCCAAATTCCCCCATTTCTACCTATGAATATTGGATAGTATAGTAAAAAGGGTGTCTCAGTATAATTTGACAAATGCACTAATATTTTCAACTTTTTTTTTTTTTTTTAATTTTTACTACATGTTTGCACTACAACAATAATGTATATATATTTTTTTTTATACTAGGATCCAAATTTTCGAATTTGAAATTTTATTCTATAGATTTAGAAAAAATTCAAAGTAGCCATTTTGTGAATCTGATTTTTAGAGAAATATCGCATTCGTCAAATCATATTGGGACACTCTATATAAAGTAATAGATTTAAAAAAAATTTTCCCGAAACACATAACAATATTTCAGAATAACTCTCCCAATACAATATATATAAATAAATCAGGGTCCAAAAGTCCAAAAGCATTATGACAGATGGCCTAAAAAAATTACAATTTTTATAACTCGTCCAAACGCAAACCCACCCCCCAAAACAACCTTTAGTCAATTTATTTAATATGCATTCTACATTTATACTTTGTATTGAGTACTGTATTAACTACATTATAACACGAAACAAAATAATAACCGTAATTGATGAATATAATATGATAAACAAAAAATAATAACTAAAATAGATAAAACTAATAGAAATAGAGAGAAAAAACCCCATATATTTTCCTAGATGCATTTATTTTTCCCTACCTTTTTTTCGTGAGACGATATTATTTTTTTTGTCAGTGTACCAATATATCATCTAATATAATTAGATATTATGCAAACGTTTTGCATAATAATATATTTTTAGGACATTTAAATCAAATTTATGGTAATATTAATGAAAACCATTTTAATGCTTAGTATGAGTAAGTAATAAACAAAAAATATAATTTAAAACATTTTAGCCGTTCTTTCAATTTTCCCCATGGGACGAATTTTCCATTCCTTTTACTTCAATTAAAGTGGACTCCCACTACTTGCACTATTGACTTACAATTTTATTTTAAATTAATACCTAAATCTAGATTGTTATTTAATTTTAGCAATGGTAGTCGTTGACTTTTTATCATTCTTTACTGTTTACTTGTCATGCCAGTTATGTATGTCACTGTGAATGTCCGCAACTGGCAAATGCTGACAGTCACCAGTGAATCTCAATCATACACCAAAATCATTGGTGAATGTTGGCATATTGATTACATAACTCTTTTTGTTTGTAAACATTCACTATTGAATGTCAACATTTACATAGTGATATTGGTGAATGTCGATGATGACGGTTTATAGGTATATTTGGCAATTTAAATTTTGAAATATTTATAAGCGTATTAAGTTACCTGTTCAACTAACATATGATATATAAGCGTAGCACTTTACTTAAGGCTGTTGCAAAAGAATTAAGTGTATAATATTTGCAAAAAAAATCACCTTAAGAGGGTAAAAATAATGTAAAAAAAAAAAAAATTCTCATTACAAGCAGGCTCTTATAACTTATACATTTATTATAGTTTGATTATTTTATTATTCATAAATTATACATACAATTATTTAAAAATTAATTTATTACAATTTACATTATTAGGCATCAAGTATTAACATGGATTATAAAATTCTATGTATTATGTTTAAATATAGCACTACATGCACATTGTAATTAATGATATTATAAACAGTTTTAGTTTATAATAAATATTTTATTAATTACTTATACATTTTTATTTATATATATATATATATATATATATATATTTATTGTGTTTGTTGTCTCTTTCGTTTCCTAACAACTTTTTTATATGCTTTTTCCCATTTGGTACTCTCTTTGTCACCTTCTGTGCCAGGTGGGTGAAGGCGCATCTGAAAAATATAAATTATTTTTTAATTACATTTTAAATAATAAAAATGTTTCAGGAACCACTAATAGATAAGCTAGAAAAGACATAGAACTACAAACGCATTTAAATTCTACTAGAAGAACATTTTATTATATTACAATAATAATTATTAATTACTGTCTGTGTGACTCACCTTTGTCAGGAAATTATTTAAGGGGTTAGGATTTAATGTTTACAAAATCAAATAATTTTCTTCCTATATATATATATATATATATATATATATATATATAATGTCTACCATTTTAGTTTATCCACTGGTTATATTTATTAAAGCTATAATTAAATATGGAAAATGGTAAAATTTCTAGCGGTGAATATAACTTGACGTAAATGAATGGCAAGTAAGAGAATAGTGCTGAAAAAAAAATTATTTTGTAATCAACTGATACATATATATATATGGTCAGTATAAGAGAAATATTTTATTTTGAATCCACTCAATCCTCAATTAATCTTTGGTCAAATAACGATGCTATACTACAGTAGATGGGTACCTATACAGTATAGAGCAAACTAAAACTAAACAAGCTATACAGAGTAAGTTGACTGAGGCACACTATTTCTCACTTTGTACAAATTAGCTGCTTAAAAACTATAATTATTTATATTTATAGATACATGCACACCAACACCAGATAAGTACTCGGTTTATTCATATATAGGAACCCAAATAAACATCCATTAATGTTTAATAATAAATATTTTTTTTAATATTAACATATATGCATATATGTGTATAATTTAGATCCACTTTAATATTATTTATAGAACTTAATATTTTAAACCATAACTGTAAATATGTAATAATTAATTATTTTTATAATAAGTAACATGCAAAAATTTTAGATATCTAAATAAGCTAAGAAGTGCGGTTTTTCTAAAAAAAAAATAAAAAATCAGCAGTAGTGAATTAATATCTTCTTACATTACAGTTATTTAGTGTATTTTGTTAGAGTTCTTATTTTAGTCGTTATTTCCGAATAAATTATCCAACTGTTTCTTCGACAATCTCTTCTGAAAGTTAAACACATGTATTTAATGGTTAAGTTTCAATGTACATAGTTAATAAAATGTTGACTCCAAATTCAAATGCAAATCTGTTTGAAATTATTATTGATTAATAATTATTTTAGTGTTTTTAAATGTTTAACAACATGGTAAATACAAACCTTATAATTCACATTAAATCACAATAGTTTATTACAACTGTGTATTAAATTAATTTTGTCTTACCATGATCCTATATTTTTCTTTACAGGCATATTCAGTTTCATCAACGTCTTGAAAACAGTCAGATTTGTAATCTTCAGGTAAAGGTTTACCATCAAATTCACATAATTTTTTTAGCGGTCTTGAATGTACAAGTAGTTTATCAAAACCTACAATTTAAATTTATCAATTAATGGACATGTTAACACATATTTTCACGAAAATAATTGTAATTACCAGTAGGCTTATTTAGTGGACAATAAAATACATGAGGTGTTTTTTTGTCGTATACAATTGATTTTCTCATCATATCGCCAGCCAAAACTGCACTCTAAATACATATAATGTAATTTTTATTGTTTATTATTTTATTGGTTAAGTTCTTATAATGTAATATATATATATATATATATTAGATGCTATTTGGTGGTTACTTAAAAATTCAATCACAGATTTCTTATTAGCACTCTCAATTTTTAAGTATCTAACTAGTAACTAGTAAGTAAAGGATTCATTCAAAGACTAGGTCATGGGTGTAAGTAAAGGACATAAACACCTCCCCAAGAATATATTTTATAATTTGTATATAGTATGTATTATGTTAAATAAATGCTATTTTATCAACATTCGGCACAGTATTAGAAGTCTAGTGGTATAATCTTGGAGTCAAGTAACACGCATAGTAACAGGTTCGAAACCCTACCCGGAAGTGACCAGGAGCGACACGATATACATTTCCTATATACTACTTATATTATAGCTAATTGCTAATTATTAATTAATGTTGATTTTCAATAATAATTAGTGTCACTTTATTATGATGTTAGTATTTTGTTATTTGAAATATTATTTATGGAATATTTATTAGATGTACTGTGTACCATAATTTTTTATATTCCATAATGGAATTAAAAAAAAAAAAGCCAGACATACTTCGCACGATGGGTGTTCTTCACACGACGGGTGGGATTCTCTTGATGAGTGTATTGAAATTTAAAGAAACGATAAATCATTTCTTCAATAAAACGATTCTGAACGAGGGAAGTTAATAATATAAAAAATAAATGAAAAAAAAAATGTGAGAAAAATGTCCAAAATTTTTTTTTCACGTTTTTAAAATTTTTTTGCGCCAAAATGTTTCTTATATTATTTTCTATCTATGTTTTAATTTTAATAAAGTTCAGATCAAAAAATGATAGTCGTTTTTGTCAAATTTTGGTAGTTTTTTCCAAAAAAAAAAATTGAAGAATTGAGAAATTCTTATATTAGACATATTAGGCACGTGACTATTTTTAGTAGACGGTGAAAGTTTCACGTTTTTATAACTATTCGTTTCAGAGAAATTACTAAATAACTAAAATCGTTTTCCGCGTTTTCGTGATAATATTTATTTCAGTATTTCTATTAATATGACGTGTCCATACTTTTTCCGATTTTTTTTTTCAATCGTAAAATTTTGAATTATTCATCCGTACAAAAATTTCTTCTACCCCAACATTCGCAATGTAATTATCTATCTATGTATAAAAAAAAAGTGCTGGTCGAAATGTATACATAAAATAATAATAATAATAATAATAAAAAAAAACATATCATTATAAAAATACTGGTTTTTTACTAACGATTTTCGATATTTTTTCAGTACCGTTAGTAATATACATACATTAGCGCAACCAAGGCCGTAGCCAGGGGAGGGGTTTCAGGGTTCAAACCCCCCCTTGAAATTTGATTATTTTTAAATCAAAATAAACAAAATTATATAACAGTTATAATAATTAATATTATTTTTTATGTAAACTTGCATAAACTTCATAATAATGTAATTATTATTATGGCAAACAGATTTTGTTGATGAGGTTTTTTTTGTCCTAATTTATTAAGTCGAAATATGTCTTTATAATTTAAACCCCTCCCGAAATGTCATGCTAGGTACGACCTTGAGCCCAAGTAGGACAAAATATTTAACTAAAATGATTATTTATTGATTTAGCCCCCGCAAAGTACATTAACCTTAAGCAATTTTCAAAAAATCTAGGGGGCTTAACCCCCTAAACCCCCTCCTAGTTGCGCCTATGAATACATATGAATATGTATTACATTTTCAGGTTTTAATTTTGAGATTACAAAGGATATCGATGTATATCGATATTAAAGAAAATATCGATATTTTTCGATTTCGTCAACGTAAATACAATATTGTTTTTCGGAAAAATATCGTTGGAGATCTTTAAGTCATTTTTTATAAAATAGAACTTAAAAAAAACAAAAAAAAACGAGAAATTTCCAATATTTTTAAAGTTCTGTTCTTACCTCAAATTAGGTCAAATGTTATTGTTCTTGGAATTTTCACGAAGTATGCACACGACTATTTTTAATTGTTGGTAGAAATTTCTTGTTTTAGCTCCATTATTTTTGAAGTTATATTAAAACTTAAGAAAAGTACCAACTAGAAAATGCGATTTATGATTTAAAAAGTTATTATTTGAAACTTTTGAACTAGTATTTCTATACGAAAAAGTATTTCCATAAATCAAAAAAAAAAAATTTATAAACTAAAAATCTTAAAAACCACATCATTATAAAACTTATTAGTTATTAGTATTTATTACTAAGCATAGTTAAATCTGATTATTTTGCAATATTTACCAATAATGAAAACAAGAAAAGTACTTGGCACGTTGACAAATCTGAAAAATATAAATTTAATTTTAGATTAAATAGTGCTTCAAATAAGCTAGCTTTAAAATTAAAATAATTATTTATCATAATATGTATGGTAATCTGCACCACCCTTTGAAAATTATATGTATAAATATGTGTGTGTGTTTACAAATATATGTTGTGGTCAAAGTTTATAATTATTATTAACAGTTCCTACGCGTGTTTCGGCAATCGTCGCTACGCTCTTCGGCGCCATCATTTCGCTCTGCTTAATCTATATACATCCCTTGACACTCGAGCGTTGTACACATTGCCCGATTATACACTTTGATTATAACACACACACATAAATATTATATGAATAAAAAATACTAATAAATAAATATTCTGTTTTATTATCAACCGTAAACTATGAGGGAGGAAGTGTACAATCATTAAAAGAGTGACTTAAAAAAAAACAGCCGGACATACTTCGCACGATTCTCTTGACGGGTGTATTTAATTGTAAAGAAACGATAAATCATTTCTTCAATAAAACGATTCTGAACGAAGGAAGTTAATAATATAAAAAATAAATGAGAAAAAAAATGTTAGAAAAATGTCCAAATTTTTTTTCAATTTTCAAAATTTTTTTGCGCCAAAATCTTTTTTATAATTATGATTTTCTATCTATGATTAAATTTTTATATAGTTCGGATCAAAAAAGATAGTCATTTTTGTCAAATTTTGGTAGCTTTTTCCAAAAAAAAAATTGAAGAATTGAGAAATTCAAAAAATGACCTCTCTAATGCCGGGTTCACACGTGTCAGTTAAATCGTTCATTATGACTGATTCAGCAAAACTGAACAAGTTATGAACGTGTGAACACTTGTTTCAGTATAACTGAATCATCAAAATTGATTATCAGTCATATAGAAACTATTTCTATTTTGCGACATTTCCAATGATCAGTATCGGCGTCATGAAAAGCAACTGAAACGTGTGAACTTGATTCAAAATCAATTTGAATTAATTCTATTTAATTATAAAATATTTTATAATTTCAGTACTTATTCAAATTATAATTTACGTTAAAATGGTTTTTAAGTGGCGTGATGATTATATTGAACCATTTTTGGACCAATACAGACAACATGAGTCTTTATGGAATATAAGTAGTGACAATTATAAAAACCGAGAAACGCGAGAAAAAGCGAACGAAAGTATGCGCTCAGCTTTGAATTTACCTGGACTGTCAGTTGATGACATCAAAACCAAAATAAAAACAGTTCGTACAAACTATAAAAGTGAGCTCAATAAAATTTTAAAATCGGAAAGAAGTGGAGCTGGATTGGCAGATGTTTATGTACCTCGTCTATTTTGGTTTAAAAAAGCTAATGAATACTTAAGAGGCGTTAGTGTAGCAAAATACAGTATTTCGAATTTGGTAAGTAATAATTAAAGTTAAAATTACAGTACAATTTCGATATTCGGACGTGAAAACCAGTATTATTACTTAGTATAGTTATTTTTTGTTATACCTACCGATAACGATAAGTAGGTACAATCTAGAGGCAAATCCGGTTTCAAAAAGTTATTGATCGAAACTTTTGGATAAGTATTTCTATACGAAAAGTTGTACACAGAAAAAAAAAAGGAAAAAAAAGTAAATAAATAAAAAATAAACATCATTGTAAAAACACTAGCTTCTTCACTTCGTTCAGAATCTAAAAGGATTATTATTTAAAATATATTTTATAATTTCATTATAGATAGGTTACTGTGATAATAGTATGTTATGATATGTTAATTAAAACATTCTAAGAATAAGTGTGAAAAAAATAAATAAATTTTCTCTAAAATATAATCTATGAAACGAATGTTTCTGTGAAGTAATTAAATAATTGAGAATTAAGTATATTGTACAAGGTAAGCATTGGTATATCCAGTTAATAAGAATCGATTAAAAACATTAATTACAAAATATAGTGTTAATTAATACTGCCTTTTTTTTACGACTACCCTATTACTGTTTACTTATACTAAGATTATAAATTTGATTTTCCCTCTAGAATAATTTTTGGATCCTCCACTGACCATATATAGGTGTGTGTGTCATAATCATTATTATACATTATTTGTAATATTATATACAATATTGTTAATGCACTTAGAGGTAATTATAATAATTAAATAAGTAAACTAAAATATTAAATATAGATACATAATATTACATAAAACAATTTACCCATTTTTCATAAGTTATATCATCAATTAAAATGTTTATTAATATAATTTTACACAATAAACCGCACAGAAACAAAAAAAAAATTTATTCCAAGCCACAACATAACACTAAGTACTGAGTAAAGAATGTAAAAGTGTACTGTGTAACCTTCTATGACTTCACATGTACCTACGTATCGTTATGTTAGTGGGCGTTAACCCACGTTTACCTGGAGCAAGTAACAGGAAACCAGTTCTTTAACAATACGTGAAGAATGGAAAGGGAACATTATAACTGATTCTTAGGTTCACTGGTTTCATTGGACCATTATGTCAAACCCGCATAGAAGTAAATGTAGGTGCTTCGATCTTAACGAAAAACTGTTCATATTTATATTATTATTACCTGGATATAGACCCTATAACTTCAATGTAAATTATACAAATTTAATAATAAATTATGGAATTATTTACTTATTTATCTACAGTATATAGATGATTTTTTTTTTCTTAAGAAAGGACCTATTAAATTTAATAAGTATTACATTTAATACTTAAACATGATAAAAAAAAAATTGGTTGTTTGTTCTTTTCTAAAGATTTTTGGTATCCTTCTAATTAATTAAAATATATACTGTGTACAAAAAATTAATTTTTTATTTGCATTAGTTCCTTCTAAAGATTTTCAATTAAAATAGGTCATTAATATGAAAAGCAAAAAACCTTCAGCATTCAAGTATTTAAAAACTAGATATTTCATCTGTCTGTATTTTCTCCGATTTTTTTTCACTCAAACCCTTGTAAAATGTTTAATTATTCGTCCATAAGAAATTTAATCGCACCAAAATATTCAAAATGCAATTCTCTTTCAAAACAATCGGTTTGGCCAATTTTCTTATAGTACGTTAAAGTGCGTAATTTTAGGTAAAACTAAGGAATTTCGTTGAAATTCTAACTTCAAACGGGTATATAAAAAAAATTGATTAACGATTTTCGAGATTTTTTCGGGTCAATTAGACACATATGTCAGTGAGTTCATATTAAATTTTCAAGTCTTAATATCAAAAATCAAAAATTTTATTACACAAAAACTAACAAAAAATGAGAAATTTCAAAATAACTCAAACTTGATCAAATCTTTTTGAAATGTTTTCGTAACTATTTTTAATGGTTGGTGAAAATTTCAAGTCCCTAGCTGCATTATTTTAGAAGTTATGTCAAAAATTAATTTTCAATTTTACGGAAATCGCGGTAATTGCATATTTTGCCGTTTTTCGTCAATTTTTCCCCGTTTTTAGAAAAAGTATTGAAAAATTAGAAAAAAGTACCAATTGGGTATGATTCCGATTCTATAGAAATACTGATCGAAACTTTAGGACAAGTATTTCTATACGAAAGTGTTCACAGAAAGAGAAAAAAAAAATTATAAACATCATTGTAAAAACATAAGCTTAAATAAAATTTTTTGAAACCGGATTTGCCTCTAGATTGTACTTTAGAGAGTTCATTTTTTGAATTTCTCAATTCTTCAATTTTTTTTTTTTTTTTAAAAAACTACCCAAAATTTGACAAAAATGACTCAGTAATCATCATTTTTTGATCCGAACTATATAAAAATTTAAACATAGATAGAAAATAATATAAGAAAGATTTTGGCGAAAAAAAATTTTGGAAATGTGAAAAAAATTTTTCTAACATTTTTTTTCTCATTTGTTCTTTATATTATTAACTTCCCTCGTTCAGAATCGTTTTATTGAAGAAATGATTTATCGTTTCTTTAAAATTCAATACACCGTCGACGGCCGTCGTTTGAAGTATGTCCGGTTTTATTTTTATTACCTGTGAAATTTGTTATCAGTGACCATTCTGTTTCTTTTATTCTATACTGCAACCATTGTTACAATAATTTGGATATCCATTATCAGTTATTAGAAGAATGTTATCATTTTATTATTTGTGTTCAGTTCGTTTGGGATGTAAAAATCCTAAATCTTTAAATATAATTTATATTATTAATATTATTAACATTACCTATTAAAGTAAAAACAAACTTGATATTGAGTTTATCGTTAAGATTAATTTTTGAATATTTACTCAAAGATTTCTAGTACCATAGTTGTATTTATTTCGTTATTGTTCCTATGTTTTGTACTACATAACTGCTTACTCAGTTTGTAAAATTTGTTTAGTTTAATAATTATATTATAATATAATAAATACAATAGAATGTGGTTTGTCCAACAAACCATTTGAATTGACATAAAATTACTTTATTAAATAAAATGCATCAAAATCATTTTTCTAATCAAACGAATCAAAGTAGTTCGTCTCGCTTTCATCATCCGACCTCAACAATTGTTGATCGTATAGTTTTTCCTCAAATGGCTAATGATGTAAGGTAATAATAACTAATAATTTTAAGACAATTTGTGGATACATTTTTTTTTTTTTCTATACTCACTAATTAAATGCAATAATATTTTATGTATTTTAGGTACCAATCGAGTAACATATTTGATCCTAGACATTTAGATCTACAAAGTGCATTGAAATTAGATACCCATTTTAATGGTAATATAGATTTGTTCAAAAACCATGACAAGAATGAGTTTTATGACAACTATAGATATGTGGAAACACAGTTGCCTACAAAACAAAATTCTTATAAAAATTCTGGTCGCTCGCAGGTTGTAGAAGTCAAAGCAAGAATATCGGTTGATGTGTCTACAATGACTGATCCTCTAACCGTAGAAGAACAAGAAAGGCTTGGTCAGTGGGAAGGCTTTGCAGCTGTCCAATCTGGTAACAAAGTTGCTGAATACTTAACCAGTCTGAGAGAATTTCTCAAGGTAAATAATATTATGTGTAAAAAAAATATTTTTAGGCTATTCATGCAGGGCCAGATTTAATTTTTTCGAATGTCCAGAGGAAATTTTTTTTGATGCCCCTGTCAGTTAAAAATTAAAAATTTGGACATCTTTTTCTAACACTTTTATCTCATTAATTTTTTTCCCCTTTTTTATTTATTAAACAAAAAAAGTAAAGCAAAGTAAGGTAAAGTATGGCAAAAATAAGTAAAGTATAGACAAGAAAGCCGGACATACTTCGCATCACGGATAATCTTTGCTCTTCGGATCAGATTCGGGTGTGTTGAAAATGACGACTATTATTGTTCTTAATATTATTAACTTCCTTCGTTCAGAATCATAATAATTAATCGTTTCTTTAAAATTCTACCCACTCACCAAGAGTATCTGGCCTTAGGTGTCAGTGGATACCTGTGGTGTGAAGTATGTCTGGATTTTTTTATCTTTACTTTACTATTTTTTTTTTTTTTTTTTTTATGAATTTCCCCTTACCAAGAGTCTAAATGTTTTTTATAGTATTCTGGCATCTGCATGCCCTACAAATATCTGCTGCCTGAGACAAATGCCCTTAAAACTTTCTGTTAAATCCGGCCCTGTATTCCTGGTCTTAATGATTTTAAATGTTTTTCATAACTTAAGTATATAATAAAATTCTTTATTTTTTATTGGTACAGTGATTTATTATAATCATTAATAATTATTAATGATTTATTTTCATCTAAATATAACATTTTATAGTTGTCTCCTCCACAAGAAGGAAAAAGAAGACAAGGATTGGGGGATGTTAGAATAGTAACATCGCCTGACGGTTCTCGATTATATTGCTGTTCCGAATGCTTGATGGCTTATACTGATAAAACTGTATTAGAACATCACCTAGCTAATCATAAGGTAAAAAAAATTAAAGATGTAATCTTAAAGAATTGTTTCATTTTTTTAATCTATTTTATAAATATTTCACTTTTAGGTAGAACGAAGATTTATATGTATGGAATGTGGAGCTGGTTTAAAACGAAAAGAACATTTAGACAGACATCAATTAAGCCATAGCGATCAACGACCGTACACGTGTGCAGCATGTCCTAAAACTTTTAAGCGAAATGAACATTTAGCTAGACATTACATAGTGCATTCTGGAGAAAAAGCACACGTTTGTGTAGAGTGTGGAAAAGCGTTTTACCGCCGTGATCATTTACAAAAACACGTCCAGGGTCATATTACAAAAAGACTCAAAGCGGTAATCAATGCAGTCGTATAATCAAAATGATATTTAGTTTAAGCTCACATAATAATTATAGTGCCTTTTTCTAGTCTCTAATTTGCCAAGTATTACTATTTTGAATACGTTAGTGAAATTCTGAATTAAGTTACCCAGTCCTAATTACAAACTTGTTACCATTAATTTTTATTTAAAACAAAAAATTAGTACCTATAAATTTAAATAACCGTTTTTTATAAATTATTATATTATATAATTATTATTTATAAATATAATAATATAAATATAAGTATGCATTAGTGGTTGTCGACTTGTTTGAACTCGTAGGCCATATTTATAAATGTAAAAACGAGTTCTCGGCTCGGATATAAATTAAAAAATATTCACTATTTGTTATGTACTTTATCATAAAAAAAAATCTGTATTTATTTCATTATCGTTAATCGTAATATATAAAATATGATTTTATAGAAAATACAATATATTTTTAACGATAAAATGGCTAATTACCATGCCCCTATGTTTAGAGTTTAAACAAACTTCTTGAAATAAAAACCACTGTTATTTTTCTAAAATAATAAAGATAATTACTTATTATCTAAAATATAAATATTTTAAATTAATGGGTTATAATCGTTTATTTTCGATTAATCGAATTTTGATTATTTTTAAAGCATGGAAAATAACTGTTTATATAAAATAACCAAGCAGCCCTAGTTCTGAGTAAGTATTCTGTTTCTCGATTTCTACTAATTCGTAATACCTTATTGCCGATAATAATTTGTAATGAATCCTAACAATAGTCTAATGTTAATTACTTCATAAAATAGTGAGAAATGTTGAATTATTATGTTTATTTTAACCATAATAAATTTCTGAATTAATAAGACGTTATATAAATTCTAATAAAAAGTTTACAGTTTCATGTTTTTACTATTCTTAGTGTTACAAACAAATTTGTATCTGTGTTTAGAAATTATTTTACGCACGAATCTTGTCTAAATAGAAATAATTATAGTCTATATAATTTTCTATTTCTTTTGGAACAATTATAAATATCATGAGTTTCTTTTAAAGTTTGTAAATACAATTAAAATAAATTACGTACGTCATGTATACACTTTCATGTATAATACAAATTTATGGCACAATGGTTGAAAACAATTTTGATTTTGTAATATCAACTGAATAATACTTGTAATCGTTTTTAGCAAATCTATAAAAGTACAGAAAAATGGCAGAATTATTCAAGTATTATTTGATAATATATAACACATAATAAATACATTGATAAATTAAGAATATTCAACACTCAAATATCAAATCTAATTATCGGGAATATTTAAATTTGTTTAAATGCGTTGCTAATTAATTATTATATATTGTGCGTTTTTTTTTCGTAAATATGCTTAGTTAAATGTGGCCGTTAAAATTGTCCGAATGTATAGACAGCGCACTCAAAAATTAAACACAACCAGCCTCCCAGGCTTTGTGTTTTAATTCACTTAAAGTTAATTTTTCTGATCTAGGGATCGAAAATTCTAGCTAAAATCTAAATCATTAATTGAGTTTATGTAAGCACTCAATATTTATTTATTTTTTTTTTATTTATATCTAATATGTAACATACAAAAATTATAAATTATTTAAAAACATAAATATGTAAACATTAAAATTAGCCCATAAGCATTTTATGAAATTATTTATAAAGTAATTTAATAAGTAGTTGTTGATCGTACTTTATTTAATCCAAAAAATTATTGATTTCTACTTGTTTTTTAAATACTTTAAATTTGAAAATTATCTTTTACAAACCACTTGTGTCATTGTTTAAGTTTAGCAAATACAGGTATGCATCAATAACCTACGATCTATATTAGAATAATAATTATATTTAATTATTTTTATTATTTTAGATATTTCAATGTTATAAATAATTATAATTGATATTTATTATTATTAATTATGAATATTATTATATAGTTTATGTTTGTATAGTAAATAATATAATTAATTGATCTCTAATAATTTTGTGACAATTATGTATACTATACACTTAACAGAAGATAACCCTAATTTTGAAGAGCATCGGCTCTTTTGAAAAATTTTTATTTCCCGATGGACCCCACTCCGCACTTCAGTAATTAATATTTTTGTTAATTTACTTGTTAATTGTCACGATTATAATATATGATAAATGACAACTAGATATATAATACATTTCCTCTTGCTCAAACACATTTTAATATCATGTTTGACCATATGTAATGTAATATTAGCCCAAAAAAATTGCTTTTTTTTACACGGGTAAAATAGTTTGCACAAAAATATATAATTTTATTATTGGTAATTACTTCGTATAATTTCATATTCTGAAAAAGAATATTATGTTTTTTACGCGTTTTGAATTTATTCTTTTATAACTGTGTCAAATAGTAAAAGATAACAAACATGAAAAACTCGAGTGGTTGAGTGGTGGAGGATCAGTGATACTTTGCTGCAAGTATTTTTTGTCATTCCTCCACTACTCTCAATACTTCAATTCTATTCTGTACCCCCTGTAAGTAGCTAATAGTCTAATAATAAAATTATTAATACCAAAAATTATAAGAAAAATATTTGAATAAAACTGAACATTTTTTTATAAAGTTTAACAAAAATACATATTAAAAAGTGTACATCACAAAGAGATAAAAAAATTGAGTAAGCATGTTAGGAGAAATTACCATGTATGTAACAAAAAAAAAAAATGTAATTTATATACCTCAAGTTATATTTTTGTTTTATATTAGTTATACTACTATACATAACAATTATTGTCTATACTTTCTGAAGTTATGAAAATTTTGAAATATTAGTATATGTTATGTATTTAAAATTATGTATGTGTTTAAATTTAATTATTTAAAATATATAACAGTTTATATTTATTCAATTTGATTTACTTATTGTATTTATGTGTAATATTTTTAAGTTATAAACGCATCCCGACGAACAGTAATCGGGGTGATAGATGTTTTTCATATGAACAAAGTTTGTTATTCTAAAATGTCCCATGTATTATTCGGTTTCAACTGAAAAGACATTAGTTCTGAGCATAATGAAAGACTTGTACAAGAGAGTAGTTGTATTTTTTCTTTCCTTCTGCCAGACTATAGTCCATATGGCAGCCATCATAAAACATTTATTAAGTAAGGAATGGGTTTTCTATACTGTCACCTAGGGTTTTTCTTTTGAAACTTAGAGTAATATAAAAATCACATTAAAATGTAAAAAAAATTGCGTTGCATTTATATAACATAAATAATTATAATTAATATTATTTGTTTTTATAACTAACACACATTTAGCAATATAATATTATTTCTTAATTAGTAAATTATATACAGAGTTTCTTCTGAAATCTTCTCTGATATTTCTATTGGTCAACCTTTTATTATTTCCAGTAAACCCTCTTTGGTAAGCATCAACTTCCAATAGTTTTCTTCTTGGTATATGTTTTAAAGCATTAACCCAGTTATTGTCAACTTTCAAGTCTGCCATAATCATTAACATCTAAAATAAATTTATAAGAATAATTCAAAATAAATAAACAAAAATATATGAATATAATATAAGCACATACACACAATAGATAAAATACCTATTTCATTTTATAAAATCAAAATTTGAATTTATAAGCTGATAAAACAACCATGATTAATCATTTCGCATTGTATACCTAATTTTAAATAGTTATTAATGTAATTTAATAATAGATACAAGCAAGATGTTCCACTTCTCTTTAAAAGTATATATATATATATATTCTAGCACATGAGTTATATCAGGTAGTTTTGTAATTAACTAGTATAAATTTCAAACTTGTCTACATGTATACCTTTTTTTCATATAATTTTACAATGAATAGTTATATTTTAAATAATAATAACATTCTTTTAACACTTTTATTTGAAAAAAAATAAGAAGACCACTTTGTATAATATGCTATAATTCATTGATAAAAAATAGAACACCGATAGATGATTATTATTTTCTACCTCTTGCACTAGAATTTTATATTCAGACGCAGAAAAAACCAAAGTTGATGCCATTGTGCCTACAAAAATATACAACGGTCGCAGAGTATTGCTCCTGGGGCAGTAGTGTCGTCGGTCGCGATTATTTATCGTTTCTTTAAAATTCTACACACCCACCAAGAGTATCTGACCCAAAGAATAAAGAATATCTGTGGTACAAAGTATGTCCGGATTTTTTATTCTTTAATTATAATATTAAATGAACTATCACTTCTATCATGCTGCAGTGTCCATAAACTTCATACAAAAGCATATTAATTAACCATGTAAATAAAAAATACACTAAATAAAACAGCACCCATATTATTCTTATAAAATGAAATAAGTAGCATTGTCTCAAATACAATGTTTGATCAACTCACTTGATTAATAGTTAAGTTTTTAGTTCCTTGTTTCCAGTCTAAATATAAATCAAGTGGTAATTTTGCCATTCTTATTTTATCTCGTTTCGCTTTGGCTAATGATAATGGTTCAACTTTCATCTTGTCAACCATTGCACCTTAAGACAAATTAAATTAAATCGTAATTTATATAATATGCCAATAACTATTACTCAAATAATACCCTACCGATAATATATATGTCATCTGGATTGTATTCTTTTAATTCTTCGTTACAATGAGGAGTCAAGTATACAAGTTTCTCTCTTGGATAAAGTTCTAAATAATGCTTATTCGTATAATTTATTGGAAACGTTGGTTCATCGATTGTTGGTATTGTTTTGGCTAAACTTTTGAATACAGTTCCTTCTCTTTCGACATTACAAAATATAATATTAAAAGGATCTCTGTGAAGGCGATTATACGACCACATTAACAATAATTGTTTAGCACAATTTTTTTGCTCTTTTAAGGACATATGTCCATCATAACTACAATCAATTAAAATGTCTTGACCAAATAACATTGCCTCACATAATCGGTAATTGTAAAGACTATTCATCTGCTTTTCATAAATTCTATGAAACATACTATTCTTCATTAATCCATACTCAATATGTTCATTTTTCGGTTCATTTTCATATCGTTCCAAGCGTTCAGCTCGTTTTTCTAATTTCCTAACAATGCGGTTTTCTTTTTTCTTTTCAATACAAAACAAATACCTCAGGTGTTTCATACGAGAGGAACGACTGTTTAACTGTAATAAAGTTTTCCATTGATCTACATTTAAACGGCTTGGTATTTGTTCGCCACTTTCATAAAGTAAATCAATCTCAAGAATTAAACGTTTTAATTTCGATGTTGTTTCTTCGTCACCTTCAGTAATGGAGTCATAATCAATATTATCAAAAACTTTCGTTGAATTTGATTCAAAATTATTCGCATTTACGTTCAAAGAATGGTCAGGTTTAACACAATAATATCGAGAAACACCGGCGACTCGTGTACTCAATTTCAACGAGTATGAATATTTTGATACTTCAGATGAAATTTTAATACAATATCCTAACTTACTTAATATTCTTAGTCCACATCTGGACATTGACATTTTTTTTTAGTTTGAGTTTTAAAATATATTTTATTATTTAGGTAGGTACTGCTTTATTTTAAAAATATGGGGGTAAGGAGTAAAAACGAAATATTTATAATAATTGTTTAATTATTGAACAATTAAATATAATTATTATGTAATACCTCATAGATACTTGTGAACACTAAAAATTAAATATTACTTGAGAAAAATTTAAATTTTGAATGAATAAAATAAATAAATATCACCTAAAATGTTATTAAAATGATTTATTATCACAATTCACACGGCCAACCCCATATTACTACCATACGTCCTAACCTATAAAATTAGGTTATAAGTACGGTTGTGAATAATACTATGGTTATGAACTAGAAGACCAAAGATAAGGAATCGAGACACATCATGGACCATAGAGAATGGTCCAACTCACGGCCCCCGAAATCTTTTTCTTTGACGCATCAACCAAGAGGGTGTATTAAAAAAAAAAAAAAATACCAAGATAAAATAATAATTTTTTATTATAATATTTATTTTATAATGAAATTTACTATAATATAATAATAAAATCGTTATATGATTTTTAATCGTCATTTTGTACAATCAATTTTCATCGAGTTTTTTTTCGCTATGGCTTTTACATTTTCACTCCAAAATATTGTACTTACTGTTTTTTTCATTTAAATGTGTAATTTTATGTGCAATTAATGAATTCCGTCAAAATCCTAACTTAAACGGTCATAAAAAAAAAAAAAAGTTGACTTACAATTTCAGAGATTTTTTTAGGACCATTGGTTACACATATAAGAATGTTTATTTTAAATTTCAGCTCTTAATATCCATACCTGTATTAAAATTTTATGAAATAAAAACTTACAAAAAATGAAAAATTTCCAATTTTTTCAAATTTTCATACTTACCTCAAAATTTGTTAAATTTTTTTGAAATTTTTAAGAGGTATGCGAGTTATGGAAAGTTTCAAATCTCTATCTTTATTGTTTTGGAAGTTATTACTAAATAACTAAAATTGATTTCATGGTATTAAATAATATTTCAGTATTCCCAGAATATTTGCCAGTAATTTTTCCAATTTTTCTTCAATCAAAACCTTACAAAACTTTTGATTATACGTCCATAAAAAATTTTATTATGCTAAAATATTTATTATTAATATTTGATTTTGTCGTTTTTTGGGTAGTCTAGGCTTCTTGCGCTAAGAAAAAGTATTGAGAATTTGAAAAAATAACCTCCAAAAAGTATACAAAAAAAAAAAAACAACACACAGATTTATAAACCAATACATTCCTTGCTATCATTCAGAATCTAAAATTTGGACATTTTCCTAACAATTCTTTATTTATTAGATAAAAAAAAGTAAAATAATGCAAACTGCAAAGTAAAGATACCTAAGTATAGCTAAAAATGCTGGACTGGACATAATTCGGGTCAGATACGCTTGGTGGGTGTGTTGAAAACAATGATTATTCATGTTCTTTATCAGGGGCGAATTTAGGATAGTGTTGTTCAAGGGGTTTACAAAAAAATATAAAAAACTAACAAGGGATCTGCAGCAAAAAAAAGTTTAGGAACCTCTGATCTAGGTTATTGGTTGTGACAAGTAGTTGAACACTGTCTTTAATAAATAATGTAAAAGTGATGTAACAATTACAGTCTACTGGCGACTCGTCATTTCGCGCTCAGATTTAAATAATTGCTTAGGTACACACAGTCGTAGAGTAGTTTCGCCACTCCCGTAGTGAACATCTCTATCGTTCCGAGAGTCAAATTCGTACTCCCGGCCTGAGTAATTAAATTTCCATCCGCCAAAGTGCGTTCTTTATAATTTTAACATCTACGTCAATCAGTGATCACCTGCACCAGCACCTGTGTTCTGTGGATAATACCCTCCAAGGCAGTGTTAATCAGCTGGTGATCTGTCTGTATTATTTATTTATTATTATTATGTAGGAATTAGCCAGCCGACTGCAGCTCCTTAAGTGGATAAGATTATTTATAAGTATCGACAGCCCCCAGTGAGTTCGAAAGAACAAGCGCGAGAGGTGTGTTACAGTGATAATTTAAAACAGAAATAACAGCTTTATTTTTTTCTATACTTTTAAAAATAATAATTTGTTACTGTTTCCAGAGCCTAAATCATTTCTGTTTTACTTGTATTATACCTTAGATAATGTAGATTTATTGACAGGCTACACGAACTTTCATTTCATCTTCCAGTTAAACAATTTGTTTTTCACTACACTTTATAGTTTTCAATGTCTTTTAACAGATGAATGTCGATATATAGCTTGATAATATTTTTGTTCTATTTTAATTTGTGTCTTACAAATTTACAATATACACTCGAGTTAGAATAATTTGATGCACATTTATCAATTAAACGAGTGGTTCTCAAACGCGGGCTTGTGTACCGGCACCGGTCCTCGATATGAAGAGTACTGGTTCGCATTGTATTGGAAATATTATACTATATCTACTATAGAATATATATAATATACTATATAATATATATAATATGTTTTAACGAATTCAAAGTTTTCTTGATTTTAAATAAATATAAGGGACTTATATTTTATCTATGGATATTGGCGTTCGATCATAATCATAGTTAGTTTTTAATATTTCATTCAATTTACTAAAACCACTATTGGTTTATAGTGTCATACTTTATAAATTATATAACCGGTGGTCTGCGGCTGTGAAAAGGTTGAGAACCTCTGAATTAAACAACCATTACTATCAGTTTTCATTAACCAATCATAAAAATTTGACAATTTGTTTTTCCCTACATTTTATGAATTGTGAGAGAAAACTGTTTTTGTAAGCTCACTAGTGAACCATGTATGCAAACAAAATGGTAAGGTAACAAAATAAAGTGAAAAAGGGGGGGGGAAATCTGCACAGAGTTAAAATTTACGAATTTCTTTTTTTTTTATGACCAATATCTTGTAATAAATATCAATAAAAATATTATAGAACTTTTTGAAAGGTGACTTTAAGTGACTAACTTTATCCCTGAATATACTTTACTGTGGGGTTCAACAAAAAACTGTTATTATTTTTATTTGATCAGATTAATTAATTTAATTTGAATTATAAGGCATGAAATAATAAAGAGTATTAGAAGTTCTTGTATTGAGTAAGTTTGGTGACCATTTAGATAACCTTTTAATATTTATTAACACAAAAATAATTAATTTTAACCATACATAAATTTTATAAACCATTTTATGGTATAAAACATTCTGTTTACTTTATTAAGAATTACAAAATTATTATCAATAATTAACAGGTTAAAAATCTCAAAAATAGTAAAATTTAAAATGAAAATACACTTAATACTTGCACTGATGGCATAAAAATAAATTTTATATGAAAATACTTAAAAATAAATTAAATCACTTGTAAAATTAATTTACTCCTGTCCTTGTGTATACCTGAAAATAAAAACATTTAAATCATTAAAACATAAAGACATGTACAACTTTATAAGTCATGCAATGCTACAACAAAATAAATGCCATATTAGAAACAAAAGAGAAAAAGCTTTAAATTTAATGAAATATTATTCAGATATTAGTTAATTTATTGAAAATTGTCTGAGAAAATGAAACAACCTTTTTAATAATCTTTGAGTTTAAGTAAATAATGCAATATATATATATATATATATATGCATAAATTTATTGCATAAATGTACTTATTACTTTGTTTCGGTGATCTAAGATACAATTTTTCAATATTCGCATTTTAAAGGATCAAAACAGCATAAAATGCGTGATTATAAATAGTGAGTGAAGTTTGCGGTACCCGCAGTGGCTGGGAGGGCAGACGTGACCACCTGATCTTCCCCTTCCATGTCACCACTGAGCCACATTATGTATAACTGAACATTATGTCATCATTAACAAACAAGATTTTCAGTGCATAATATTGTTTATTATAGAATTTTTGAATTTTTACTGATATTTTTCTTATTGATTTGCTATTTATCGCTAATTAATGCAGAAATAACTAAACTAACATTAAGTGAAAGAACATTTTAGACAATTTGCAGAGAATATCTTCAAATGTCATGAAATGAATGACTTATGAATTTGTTGTTGATAAATAAAAATACTTCCAGAAATATTCATAAATAAAAGTGGACAATATAAAGTATCAATTAATTTTTGAGGATTTATTTATTGGTAATTGGTACTAATTACAGATATTTTTTACACAAAAAGAATCAAACATTTTGGATTTTAATTAAATATGTGTTAAATGATTTATTGTTTCTTTAAATTTCTACACACCCACCAAGAGTATCTGACTCGAGGAACGAAGAATATCTGTGGCACAAAGTATGTCTGGCTTTCTTGTTTATTCTTTACTTTTTTATATTGTAATATAAATTTTTTTTATTATTATTATTAAGTAAGGTTAGTTAATTGCCAAGCCAAAATATCCAACTTAACTACAAAGCAATATAATAGTATCAAAAATGTTTTCTATTATAAACAAAACAAAAGCTTTCTCAATCATACCATATTATGAGAACCTCAAAATTACACATATTTACAAAGCTTTAATACAAATTAATAAATTGATTAAATAAGGCTTGTGTGTTATGTACATGTAGATATATTAAGCACCTTGTAACATTAAAAGTACGATGTAAGTTCAGCTTATGTCATGTAAATTTTTTATTTTGCTCAAATCAATAACGAAAAACTTAAAAAATGTTACTGAATTAAAAAATAAACAATAAAGATTATAAAATTAATAAAATAAAAAAAAATATTCAACTAAATTTTAGCTATACATAAGATGGGCATGAAATTGAAATATTTGAATATCATAATCTGAATTTGAATCAAATTCTCATCCAGATATATAATAACACCTGAAATATCCGGAGGATTTATAGAATTACTTTTTATGTGAATAATAATTACTGGTAATTTATTCTAAAATAAATTAGTATTACTTTGTTGAGATGAAAATTTGATTACAATTAAATTTATTAGAATATAAAAATTTCCCACTGAACAGCAAAATTGAATCTGATAATATAAAAGTTTGAAAGATTTTGGTAGTTTTCCAAATTTTAGAAAACTATTGGCAATTTTGAAAATTATCTCTTTAAAATATCACATAAAGCTGAATTTTGATTCAAAGAGTTGCTGGTCAAAACTTTTGGACAAGTACCTATTTTGAAACGAGTGTTCACAGAAAAAATACAAACGTCGTTGCATATTAGTTTCTTTGCTCCACTCAAAATCTAAAATAATTAAGAACTGAAAAATCAGAAAATGTTTATCTATAACTTAGATAAAATATTAAATGTAGAATTTCCACTGTTTATATAATGACAATTTATTAAACCTTTTAAAATCTAGGAATAACAGGAACCAAGATTTTGTTAATTTACCTAATATTTGTGTATAACTATTTCCTAAAGTATATTTTATTATAATTAACATATATAAAATACTGGTATAATATTAACTTTTACTAATACAAAACAAATACTGATATAAAATATACCAAGATTAAAACATAAGTATGAATAAATGATCATTAGAAATAAGATAAAAACAATCTTTTGGTACCATGATAACTTAATTTACCCCCAACTTCACATTGAAATTTGGTTAAAATCACAGCTAAGAACTAATTATATTTCCATTAAGTATTTGGATAAAATATGTTAATCCAATTAGATTAGTGATATGTTAATTATTAATAAAACATTTAACATTTAAATATTGTTAATACTAATAAACATGATCTATACTTACATATCTCTATGAATTTAGTGAAAACTAAGTTTTTTGATAGAAATGAATCAAACTATCAACTATCTTTTAAAATGTTCTTAAAAGATCCAAACAATAAAACATTCTACTTATTAAAATATAATACAATATAGTATGCTTCATTTGCACATAAAAAAACCAAACACCAATAACTAATTTTACCTTATCACTAAAAGCAAAAAAAAAAATACATTTAATATTAAATAGTAGTAAAACTAACCTTTTTAAAATTTGAATGACTGAAAATTTAAAATGTTTAACAATTATTACCCAAAAAACCATTTTAGTTAATTTGTTATTTTTTCAAAAGCAGCTTCTTTAGCTGTAAAATAAAAATAAAATTGTATTACATAAATATGAAATAAAATATATTTTATGGTCAAGTGAATATCAGGAAAAAAATATAAACAAGATGACTTATAATACTCTTATTATTTTAAATCTTGTACTATAATGCACACAATTTAATGTTTTATGTATTATAATGGAAACACTAATGAAACTAAATTATGTAAAAAATAATCTTTTTACTATTCTTCATTTGTTTCCTAAATAGTAATTTATGCCTTTAATTTAATTCATCGTTAATAAACCAAGTGAGCACAAAGTACATTATAAAACATTTTAGCACCACAATCTAATACTATGTGAATACATTTTATCAATAGCATAAATTTAAAAGGCTAGACTTCAAATTCTAAGCACTTTTCAAATTTATATAATTTATTTTTTAGATTCTGAATGAAGCACAGAAGTAAATGATATTATGATGTTGTATTCTTCGCATCTTGGGTGTGAACGATTCTGAACGAAGAAAGTTAATAATATGAAAAATAAATGGGAAAAAAAGTTAGAAAAATGTCCAAAATTTTTTTTCATATTTCTAAAATTTTCTTACGCCAAAATCTTTCTCATATTATTTTCTCTCTATGTTTAAATTTTCATATAGTTCGGATCAAAAAATGATGATTTCCAAATCGTTTTTGTCAAATTTTAGGTAGTTTTTTCCAAAAAAAAAAAATTGAAGAATTGAGAAATTCAAAAAATGATCTCTTTAAAGTACAATCTGGAGGCAAATTTGGTTTCAAAAAGTTATTGGTCAAAACTTTTGGACAAGTATTTCCATACAAAAAGTTGTACACAGAAAAAATAAAAATAAGCATCATTGTAAAAACACTAGCTTCTTCATTTCGTTCAGAATTTAAAATAAATTATTTAGAAGAAATAAATATGTTGTAAATATAGCATAGAATTCAGGAAAATAAGTATATAGATTTTATAAATATTATATTAAAACATATAAATAAAATACTTTACCTTTTTTGGAAAGACCTTTAACTGTTTGATCAATCTCATCTTGATGTTTTAAAAAGTATGGTCGTATGAATTTTTCATAAATGAATATAGAACCATTATTCTGAATTGGTATGTAACACCATACAAAAAATAATGCCTAAAACGAAAATTATAAAATTTACATATGAATATACAAAACAGTATACAAACTAATATTTTTGAAAGTTAATCTTAACTAAAATTTCCTTTAACAAGTATTTATAGAAAAAATTAATAGTGAAGTTTCTAAAGCATTTAAGGGGACATTACATTTGCTCGGGCTAAACTTAAATCTAGTAGATGAAAAAAACAAAAAAATTCAAAATTATTTATAACACAAGGATAATCTTTGTGGGACATTATAATAATAAATAATTAAATACTTACTTTGAGTAAAGAATAAAATGGTATCCATTGCAAAATGATTTGAGCAGGTAGCTCAATTAGAGTAATAAATGAAAATACTACCCAATATGTTAACCATCTTGTATCATCCTCTTTTCCAAAAGATTCAACAGCTTTTATTGATGCATATGCTGGATATAAAAATCCAATCAAGTTACTCAACAATATAGTTCCATATCCAATTATTAAGTAAAATATAACAAATACTGACAATCCTAAAAAAATATAAGATAATACAAAATATGTTGAACAGTTAAAGCAAAATATATCTATAAATAATATACAGGGTGATTCATTAAGCATACTCACCCTTTTTTTAGCTGCAAAGATGGAAAAATTTAGATTTTTTTTTTTATGTTGAATACAGAAAATTACAAAATAGGTAAGTATGTCTGCAACATTGTGATATGCATATTTTTCCCACCTTTTTACGTGTAATGAGTTTTCCGCTTTCCATTGGTTAGATATATCAACAGAAAATATAGTATAATACTATGAACTATGAGGGTTTAAAAATTTGTAATTTTATGAAAATTTCAGAAATAATATATTTTACTGTTTTTAGAAAAAGTTTTGAGAAATTTGGGAAATTACTTCTTAAAAGCACCATCTGGGTGTGATTTTGGATTTATAGAGTCACTAATGGAAACTTTTTGACAAGTATTTCTATTCAAAAAAGTGTTCACAGATGGAGAAAAAAATAAAATAAAATAATAACAGTTAACACCATTGTAAAATCACAAGTTTCTTCCCTCAGCTCAGAATCTATAATACAATGATAAATAATAGTATTTAAGACAGACACTATAGAGATATTTAACAGACTTTTTTTTTAATTTGTTAAAATGTTGCCATGTTTAACCCAAATTTACACACAAAAAATTATAAAACCTTTTTGTATATGCTAACTTAAAAATACTGTTGTGCACTTTTCAAAATTTAAAATTAGTTAATAGAGTTATGAATTATCCATTAATAAAACTAATGAGAATAAAAATAATAAAATAAATTTGCTTTGAATTTATTATGAGGTAGACTAACAATATTTTAACTACTTAACAGTTTATCTGATACACTGAAATTCAGTGATATTAAGACCTTAATAATTGTGAACTATGTTCAAGTCTCTCATATTTAGAAGTCATAATGGCCGAAGTATTCACAGCTTGAGTTCATTAGATGTATGTATTTATTATCTAAATATTCTCCAAAATCTTTGATGGTCTTTCCTTCAAACATATCAAAAAATTTGATAACATTGCTGTGTTTATAGGAAATTATGAAAATGATTAATTTTTCAAAATCCATGAGGGATGAATAATGTTACTTGAAAAAAGTGGAAGAATATGCTGATGAAAAGAAGTAGAGAAATAGCATATCCTCATATCCCACCTTACTTCAAACTGCAGCTGGTATAGATAATAATAATTAGTCATTTATTTATGAACTAATATTTTATCTAATTTAACACTGATACCGATAAGTTAATACTTACAACTATGATAAACTAATATTGTTAGTAATGACAAAAAAAAACATTTTGACAGTTCAAGGATAAAATTATATTGATGTATAAATAATAATTCAAATTACAGATACTTTCATTGCAATAATTGTAGTTATAATTTGATTTATTAAAGTAATGTGTCTATCAATTTTAATCTTAAAATGTAGTTGAAATGTAATAGGCGTCTAACTCATTAAGTATTTACTATTTATTAATTTACTAGATTTAAATTTTCCATTTGTTTCTTTCTTGAGGCTAAGATTAGAGGAACCCTATCCACTCTCTACTTGTCCAAGTTTTTTTAATAATAATAATAATAATAATATAAAATATATTAGTAGATGGTACTTCTAAAAAAAAAAGCCGGACATACTTCGCACGATGGGTGCACTTCGCACGACGGGTGGTATTCTCTTGACGGGCGTATTAAATTTTAAAGAAACGATAAATCATTTCTTCAGTAAAACGATTCTGCACAAAGGAAGTTAATAATATAAGAAAAAAAAAAAATGTTCAAAAAATGTCAAAAATTTTTTTTCACATTTTCAAAATTTTCTTGCGCCAAAATCTTTTTTATAGGATTTTCTATTTATGTTTAAATTTTCATAAAATTCTAATCAAAAAATTATGGTTTTCGAGTCATTTTTGTCAAATTTTGTGTAGTTTTTTCCAAAAAAAAAACATTGAAGAATTGAGAAATTAAAAAAATGACCTCTCTGAAGTACAATCTAGAGGCGAATCGAGTTTCAAAAAGTTATTGATCAAAACTTTTGGACAAGT
>JAIPRM010000855.1:0-12080 GCA_025469315.1 Stegophylla sp. TES_Ste_2020 | reverse complement strand
AGAGGAACCCTATCCACTCTCTACTTGTCCAAGTTTTTTTAATAATAATAATTAATAATAATAATAATAATATAAAATATATTAGTAGATGGTACTTCTAAAAAAAAAAAAGCCGGACATACTTCGCACGATGGGTGCACTTCGCACGACGGGTGGTATTCTCTTGACGGGCGTATTAAATTTTAAAGAAACGATAAATCATTTCTTCAGTAAAACGATTCTGCACAAAGGAAGTTAATAATATAAGAAAAAAAAAAAATGTTCAAAAAATGTCAAAAATTTTTTTCACATTTTCAAAATTTTCTTGCGCCAAAATCTTTTTTATAGGATTTTCTATCTATGTTTAAATTTTCATAAAATTCTAATCAAAAAATTATGGTTTTCGAGTCATTTTTGTCAAATTTTGTGTAGTTTTTTCCAAAAAAAAACATTGAAGAATTGAGAAATTAAAAAAATGACCTCTCTGAAGTACAATTTAGAGGCGAATCGGGTTTCAAAAAGTTATTGATCGAAACTTTTGGACAAGTATTTCTATTCGAAAAATTGTACACAGAAAAAAAAAATAAAAAATAAACATCATAGTAAAAACACTAGCTTCTTCACTTCATTCAGAATCTAAAATTGAAGAATTGAGAAATTCAAAAAATTACCTCTCTAAAGTACCAACTAGAAGCGAATCCAGTTTCAAAAAGTTACTGATCAAAACTTTTGGTCATGTAGATCTATACGAAAAAGTATATACAGAAAAAAAAAATAAACATCATTGTAAAAACACTAGCTACTTCACTTTGTTCAGAATCTAAAATATCATACAGTTCAGTTATTATTGGATAATACCATGGAAAATAATCTAAATTGCATTCACTGTTTCAAGCTTGTTTACAATATAGAATTTAGGTTAAACTGATTCATTTTTGTGGTGTTTTGTTTTGGTCTATGGCTCTGTGTCTTTGCTTTCATTTAATTTGTATAAATTAATTTTTAATCAAGCCTTTTAAACATAATGTTTGTTGGATATATTTTGACTATATAAAAAAAAGACAGTAATTCTGGGACCAATCATCCATTGTATTAAATCAATAAATACTATTTTATTTTTTGATGATTTTCTATATTATCTGATTATATATGAGCCCTAGTATTATTACACTTACACATATGGAAGTATAATGAAAATTATCAGATTTGAGAAGGTTGAATTCCATTTATACGGAAAATCCTACAATGTATTTTACAGTCAAGCTAACCAAAAGTTAGATAGTTGCGATTTGGAGTAATATATTTTGAAAATATTATTTGATAATTCTGCGATAGCGAAGCATAGTTTACATGAAAATTGTTGGTAGATAGAATAACAAACCAGAACCTGTTAGGCATTTGACTAAAGATTACTAAGGAGACAGTTTGAGTCAAATAAAAACATTGGAACAAAATAATTAAGTTACTATATGCAATATGAATTTCAGTGAATACATGATAAGCATAATTTGGTATAACAGATATAAAAAAAAGTGATGGATAAAATTTAAAAATAAGTTTATTAAAATGTAAATCTATTTTCAAACAACCTAAAATTAATCATCACACTAACTACCTAATTATTAAAATTAATTATTTAATTTTTATTTCTTACCTATAAATAAATTCAATCTGTTGACTCCTGTTTGAGTTTCAGTCCAACTAAAAAATTTGGTCCAAGGTTTAGTTTCATCATATAATGCATCTTTAATAGCATTTTTAGCTGTGTCAAATTTACCAGACATTTTTTTAAATTTGGAATTATCTTCAGACAACTAAAAAAAAAAAAATTAATTAATAATAAAAGCATAAACAGGTATTTATCCTGGGTGGGTGTGTTAAAAAAAAAAAAAAATGATAAATAGTAATAATTATCATTTATCAGTTATGAAGCATTGAACTTAAAACCAAAAATTATTTGGTTTAGATACAACATTTACGAATAACAAAAATTGATTTTCATGTATTTCCTTACACCTAATGAATACTCCATACATAAATTCAAATTACAAAAAAGTATAAACGTCATAAATCATAATAAAATAAATTTGAACAGCAAGACATTTTTTTTATTGCACCAAAATATTCGTAATAAAATTCTCCACCTATGTACCAAATTTCAAAAAGATCGGTTGAACAATTTTTTTTTATGTACATTAAAGTGTGTAATTTTAGGTAAAATTAACGAATTTCATCAAAATTCTAACTTAAAATAGTTATAGAGAAAGAAGTTTACTTATGATTTTTGAGATTATTTCAGGTTAATTAGACATAGAAAATCACGTAAGATCATATTAAAATTTCAAGTCTTAACATCAAGAATTCATAACATAAAATACAAATTTGAAGCATACAACAAAAAATTAAATTATACAGAAAAAATGTATAAATACCTAAAACTTAATTCTATCACGGAATAATAGTTATAGATACTAAATAAAAAAAGAGAAACACCTAAAAATATGGATGATATCAATGATCACTGGTACAGTAAATAAATAAAAATAAAATTTATATTACCTGAGTAATGTTATTTTAAAAAAGCTCACCAGCTAAAACATAAAAGATCAGACACCCTTCACACTCAGAACTTCTGAAGAAAATAAACACTTGTATTAAAACTAAAATATAATAATGAATGTACACTGCATATAACACAGTATGTTTTTTGAGCGATTCAGACGAGATAATGGAAATGAAACTACCTATGATACCATAACCACAACAGGTATATTAAACCATGAAATAGTATTCCATGATCTGGTCACAGACTAAATGAAATTTTCCCATAGTCCTATTTTTATTATAATAGTAAATACTATATTTTATTTGAGTCATGCTAAATAAATACTTTACCTTGATAACCTTGAACTGGCTGTCCACGACGCACAGTGGGCTAAGTGTGCCAAGATGTAATTTAGCTTGCATAAATTAATACCTTATACATATTAAGTCAATACATTTTGTTATATTATTGTCAAAACAGTATGCTTGAAGGGATACTGAATTCTAATTTTGATTTCTAATTTAGGGGGCTATAGGGTATTTTATTCTTAAATTTCATAAATGTTTTATATTTTATATCAATTAAATGGTCCTGAAAGGAAATGTTTGCACGAACTAAGATCTTAGTTCACAGTGTTAGAAAGAGAAAGAGCATACAAATGGTGTTTCTATATTTCTCTTTCCCATTATACTAATGACAACTATATTCTTATATTCATTTACCATATTATTTTAATTTGCATTTAATATATTATTATTTTTAATTTATACAAAATATTTTTGATTAAGTTTTAGATTCTGAACGTACTGAAGAAGCTAGTATTTTTACATTGATGTTTTTTTTCTGTATACACACTTTCGTAAAGATCTACTTGTCCATAAGTCTCGATCAGTGATTTTTGAAACTGGATATGCCTCTAGGTGATAGATTAGAAAAATAATTTTTTAAATTTCTCAATTCTTCAATTTTTTTTTTTTTTTTTTGGAAAAACTACCTACCCAAAATTTGACAAAAAAAGAATAGGAAACGATAATTAGAGTAGTTTTATTATTTTACTATTATGTTTATATTTTATTGTTAATTAAAATTTTTTATGGAGTATTCATTAGGTGTAATATGAAAATCAATTTTCGTTTTTCCCGAGTGTTGTATGTTATCAAATAATTTTTAGTTCAACCATTGATTAAATATATGTAATATAATATATTTAATCAATGGTTCAACATTTAAGAACTATATACTATATACTAACATTTATGGTACAGAAATAATATCGATAATCGTAACTGAACATCTTTATTTTATAACCATTTAAGGTAAAAATTATCATAAAACTGGTAATTTTTACGTAAAATATTGATTTTTTTTGTAATCAAAACCTATAAAATGATTGGTTCTTATTCTTGTAGAAATTTTCTTTTGTTACAACATTTCTCACATGTATTTATTTGTATGCGGAGTAAAATTTACAAAAATGTTGACTCTATAAATAATTTTTTGCTTTTGGCAAGCGTTTAAAAATAAAATTATGACGGTTAATCCGATTATTGGCACATTTATTTTCCTTATTATCACGTAATATAATGTTATATAAAATGTTCATTGAAATTTTACTCGAATAGTGAAATGGACATGGATTAATTTTTTTTTAAATAATAGTGTTGGCCGATTACTCCACGTTTGAGAAAAATTGTCTTGTTTATTCCACTGTATTATTATTGGATTACGTATACCAAATTAGCACTATGTGACAGTCCCGGTATTTATGGAGTATTTATTAGGTGTATGTGAATATATGAAAATCAATTTTCGTTTTTCGTAAATGTTGTATGTAACAAAATAATTTATAGTTCAACATTTAAATTTAATTCTTCAAAACCGATAATTATTATTGTGTATTAGTTGAAGCTCCGTTCATAATCGCTTTATTGAAGAAATGATTTATCGTTTCTTTAAAATTCAATACACCTGTCAAGAGAATCCCACTCGACGTGCGAAGAACAAACCGACGAGCAAAGTACACACTTTTTTTATTTTTGCACGTGTCAAAATCCAAAATTTTTACGAAACCGATTATTGTTATGTAGATATAATAGTAATTATCGTTTTTAATCAAGAAATTTTTATTTTGAATTTTTATTTGGGTAAATATGTATTTTTACCAAAGGATTCACCACGTATTTTCTTTTAAGTTTAAAATTGTATAAAGGCTTGCTTGATAAACAATTTTTTTTATAAGTTTTTAAAATTAGAATCTCCTACAGCTTAAAAATTATTCGAATTACTAAAAATTATTGTTAGATACCTATTATAAAAGTTTAAAGTACTGTAATTGTAAAAAAACAGAGGGTAAACTATAATGCTCTGCGGACCCCTTTTATTTTGTTCTATTTTTGTTCCTCAATTTAATCAAACTGTTTAATGTCTTGATAAGAAAATATGTACCTATCTATACAGATATCACTGGTATTGTAATCAATCAAAATCGGCTGTAGTATATTATCCTCCTTAGTAGCTACAAACATGAAGTAGGGTGTTATTCAGACTATTCAGAGTATTTAGACTACTCAAGACATACGATTATGTATGTAACAATTTTCGACGCAGTATTTGACCTGAAACTTTTATGGTTTTGACTTGGTATAAAAATAACGTAATTATATCTACCTAAAATAAAGATAAAATTGTTCAATTACAGCGAGAAACTTTTTTAAAGGTTTAATTTAAAAATGGAAACAAAGCATAATATTGTCTGCATAAAAATAATATGTAAAAAATCATATATACCATCTCTCTTTGACAACATTGAATCGAGGCCCTTGATTTGTAATTCGACGAGGCCCTAATAAATATTTTCCGGTTGGCCAAAAACTACCGATCCGTTTATGCTCCAAATTAATAATTATAATATGCACCCGTAACTTTTATCAACTACTAAAAATAGTCACGTACATTTGACCCATTTTGATCTATGCAAAGAACTTTGAAAATATTGGAAATTTCTCGATTACCTATTGTAAGTTTTCATTTCATTAAATTTTTATCTCTCTGTATTAAGGTCTGAAAATGTTATACAAATATAGTAAGTAATATTTATTACAATTAATATAAAAAAAAATATTGAAAAACTAATTTTTTTTTTAATGTAGATTAGATTTTGTATAAAACTGATCATTTTTACGTAAAATAATAATTTTTTTTCAGTCAAATTTTATCAAACTTCATATAATGTTTTATTCTTATCATGGTGGAAATGTTTTTTTACCAAATTATTCCTTGCATATTTTTCTACAAGGTTTATAACTGTCATCAAAGTTGGCACAATGAATAATTTTTTACAAACGTTAAAAGTTAGAATTACAGCTCAAATAACGGTTAAACTAAATAATCACCGATTTCTTTACCATATTGCTACGTAATATACTATTAAACAAAATTCATCATTAATGATTGAATTGAGCATAAATTATTCTGCTATAAAATAACCAATTATTAAACACACTGAATTTAAAACTGATAATTATTATTATGTATATTAACTTAAGCTCCACTCAGAATCATTTTATTGGAGAAATGAATTATCGTTTCTTTAAAATGCTGCAATACATTCACCAAGAGCATCCAGGAGCAAAAACTACCCATAGTGTGAAGTATGTTCGGCTTTTTATTATTTGCATTTTTCTGTCCTTCAAATTTTATTATTATAAATTATATAAATCATTGCAGCTTATTATAAAAAAAATTACTTTATATTATAAATTATAAGTACAGATTAAATATTAAATCAGCAATTTTCCTGATTGCTTGGCGAGTTATTTTAATTAATAGCATACCGTTTGGTGCATACTATACATATTATTATGTACATAAATGATTGCCATAAATCATAATAATGAATAGGTAACCTCTTTTTATCCGAAAAATTATTTCTTTGGAGCCTTCCACAAAAAAAAAATATCCTTTTTTTGAGCTGTGGCATCTGTAATGGAGCAAAATGTAACCCTTTCTAAACCGCTACTGTAGAGACACAACGTGCATTCTATACTCCGTCGAACAGCCGAACAGTTCCGAAACGAACGGGAGATTGGCTACCGTGGCCGGAGCGAGCGCGTGACCGAGAAAACTGTCAGTAGATCCGGGAACTAACCTAACCTAACGGGCAGAGCCGGATTTAGAACATATTTTGTCGCCCGGAGCAAATAAAATTTTAAAATCCCGTATCACCATTTCTCTTAAATTCACAAATTATTCTTTGATAAAAAAAAAACTTTTGATATTGAAACGCCACTAAATATAGGGCGCCCGGGGGCAAGAACACCACTACTCACTCCCCTCTATAGAGATAATAATATACTGCTAAGCGGTGTCGGAGTGGTCATTGGATCCGACACATTTCGACTTTTTTTACTATACTTATTTATATACTTACTGAAAACACTTTCAGTCATAAGCGTACACAGACTGTTCGCAGGGTATGCGACTGATAAAATTTGCTCCTTCCTACAGATATAAATGCATTCTCTAAAATTAATATACAAGGCATTTTATTATAAACATGATAATATAGTTACTACTTCTTAATAGAAAATAATAAGTTTTACATCTTTTTTTTTTTTTTAGATTCTGAACGAATTGAAGAAGCTTATGTTTTTACAATGATGTTTATTTTCTTTTTTCTCTTTCTGGAAACACTTTTTCGTATAGAAATACTTGTCCAAAAGTTTCGATCAGTATCTCTATAGAACCCGAATCACACCCAGATGGCACTTAAAGAGGTCAAAAAAGTAAAGTAAAGTGAAGTGAAGATAAGTTAATTAAAAAGTATAGTAAGAAAGTCGGACATACTCCAAATCATGGGTTTTCTTCGCTTCTCGGGTCAGATATTCTTGCTAGATGAGTTGAAAGTGATGACTATTATTGTTCTTTATATTATTAACTTCTTTCGTTCAGAATCATCTTATTGAAGAAATGATTTATCGTTTCTTTAAAATTATACTCGCCCTACAAGAGTATCTATCCCGAGGAGCGAAGAATACCCATGGTGCTAAGTATGTCCAACTTTCTTGTCCATACTTTACTATTTTTTATCAAATAAAGAAAAGGAAAAAAGCATTTTATAAGAAAGAAATGTTTAAATTATTTTTTACATTTAAAAATTTTTTTGCGCCAAAATATTTCTTATATTATTGTCTATCTATTTTCTAGTATTTTCATAAAAAGTGGATTAAAAAATGATAGTTTCCGAGTCTTTTTTGTCGAATTTTGGGTAGTGTTTTTCCCAAATTTTGATAAAACAATTGAGAATTTCAAAAACTGACCTCTTTAAAGTACCATCTAGAGGAAAATCCGGTTTCTAAAATTTGTTCGTCTATACTTTTGGATAAGTACTCGTATTTCTATACAAAAAAGTGTTCAAAGAAAAAAATAAATAAAAATTAACATAATTTTAAAAACACTAGCTTTGCTCAAAAACTAACTCTAGTTAAAAATTATTATTTAAATTAATACTAAGTATATTATAAGGATTATATTTTAAATACTTATAAGTGTGTATAATATTTCTAAAAAATTAAAAATTAAATGTGTTCATACATTTTGACCAGCTAAGATCTTTTGATATTTTATGCGGACCTTGAATAAAAAAGTTTGGAGACCCCTGACATAAATAGTTAATAATAAATGTCATTTATATTTAGTTTGAATGTAAATATAATATAATAAAATGTTACTTAGGTACATTGTCTAAGACATTCTTGAAATTTGTGATTAGTTTTTTTATTATCGTCTTTCAAAAAATTTACCGAGGTATTTTACAAATTTTAATAAAAATAATGAGGTAAAAATTAATATAATAATAATAGTAATTATTACATCAAGTAAAAAATATTTATACCAATATTCATCATTAATTTGATGTGATGTATAATCAGGTACATTTCTTATAATATATTCAACCGAATAAACCGCAGTATTTAATGAAGATTCCGGTAAATCCAAGAAGATTTGAGAAGCTTTTTGAGCATTTTCTTTATAACTGTAAATATATTGTACATTTCTATTACTTTTAAAATACAGTTCATTGTATTTGATGCAAAGGTATTTAATGTACTAAAAATAGGCACTGGTTTAACATATGATTTACCACTGTTGATCTGCAATTTATCTGTGATAATATTGCGTACACTATACAGTATGTAATAAATGTTTAAGTATCGATGTTGTTATTTATTGATATTAAATTATCATTTGTAATTAAAATAATTAAATTCTTGCTGTTTTTCCAAAACAAATCGAGGGTTATAATTTAAATGTATTCGTGATTTTTTTAAAGTCAGCATAGCGAACGTAACTTTAGAGCTCAATTCGTTATATTCCATATATTTTATTTATATATATGGTTGGGCAAATACTACAAATTTAATCAATTATAAAACCAAGTCAAACATTTTCGATAGATCATTAAGCTCTGAAAAGGGTAAACACATTAACGTTCCACAAAAACCCCAGGTAAAAATGTTTGCTATAGTGTACAAGATTATGTAGGGTCCAGTAAGGTCTGTATGCAATCGTATTGTAGATCAAACTTTGACCCGTGTAGTTGATAGCACATCGCACGTTAGACCAGTGCCCAAAAATATATTATATTATGTAAGTTGGTACCTTGGCTGAAATAGGGTTTTTAACAATGCGTCTTCAAGAATATTTTCATTCAAATTATCAAGCAAAATTTCTATACCAAATCTATTTTGTACAACAAATCTCATGTTATAATATTGATCAGTAAAAAATGGAAATCCAATAACTGGTATACCAAAATTCAAAGCTTCAACAAGGCTATGGTATCCTCCATGAGTAATAAATAATTTACAATTTTTATGACCTTGAGTTTAAAAAAACCTTTAATTAATTATTTTTAAAACAATGAATTCACAAGTTTTTCTTTTACCTACTCAAGATGAATTGTTGTGGAAACCATTTATCAATTAATATGTTTTTAGGTAGATTATTAATAGTCCCATTTTCCCACTTCCATAGCACTATTTGAGAAAGTTTTTTAAAACAATTAATGAGAACTTTAACATCTCGTTCTGGAAGATCTGATGATTTTAAGTTAGATCCAAGACTAAAGTATATTACCCCATCAATCGCACTGTCCAAAATGTCTTTTAATTTCTAAAAATTAAAATAAATCAATGAAAGAGATAATTAGGTAGGTACTATGTGTCCTACTGTATAATAAAATAAAACTTACCTGATCTATTTTCGTGGACGATTGCATATGCATGCCAGCAATAGGTACTACATTCGAAGGATATGGCCGAGAATAAGATACCGAGTAATGACTGTTGATTAACGTCAATGGTATTTTTTGTCTCAGTTCATTCAACGACGGACAATTATGGTGACCAGGATACACATACAAACTATTTAGCATATTTTGTTCTATTTTATCAAACACGATTTTGGTCAATATTTCAGCCAATGTAATCATAGTATTATAGAGTCGTTCCACAAAAGACATACAGTCTGCATAACGTAACCAAAAAGATGGTATGTAGGACGGATTATTCGGAATGCCCAAAGAAGAACTAAGTGTCGCCGAAGCTAACATTGGGCTTAAACACACCACTGGAGTAGAATATCTATTGTTTTTTTAATAATTATTATATTGTATCTTAAAAACGAATATTAATTGTTTACAAAACATTACCCACCTATGACCTATTGCAAGAAATACATCACTATACCAACATTCGGTTAGCACCAGATCAAATTTATAGTTAGTATTGTTTAAAAATGCTTGTATTTCTTTTAATTCCAAAGTTTGTTGGACCATTTTCATCATATTTAGTTTAACGACCATCATATTTGTTACGCGATATGACTTTCGGATATCCAAAAGGTTATTTGTCCTTTGAATCTTAACTAGATAATAAAAGTTTTTATAATATATTAAACCGATTAAATACATTCATATAAATGAACATTTTTACTTTTTTTAAACTAAGCATCTATTTTAGTTTTTGAAAATATTGTAGTTATATTTAATGATATAAATTGAACTACACAGAAGAAATCAATTGGATGCATAAACACGGTTTGTATCATTTGGCATCAAATAATAAAGTATCATTGGTTCAAACTAATGAAATTTACGACCTATTATGTACATATTTAATAAGAACAGTGACGGATCTAAAATGGATCCGTCACTGGTTCATTGGATCATCCAGACACGTAGCGAGAGGGAGGTCCATGGAGTCCCTCCGAAATATCATAAGACATATATTTTTTTATTTATTGTTTAGTTATTTTTAAGAATTATATGTTATGCTTAAAAGAAAAAAGTAAAGGCAAGAAAGCCGGACATACTTTGCACCACGGATATTCTTCGCTCTTCGGATCAGATACTCATGGTGGGTTTGCGGAATTTTAAAGAAACGATAAATCATTTCTTCAGTAAGACGATTCTGAACGAAAGAAGTTAATAATATAAAGATCAATAATGGTCGTTATTTTCAACACACTTACCAAAAGTATCTGACCCGAAGAGCGAAGAATATCAATGGTGCAAAATATGCCCGGCTTTCTTGTCTTTATTTTACTTTGCTTTACTTTACTTTACTTTAATTTTTTCCTTTTTTATCTAATAATAAAGGGGAAAAAAAATTAATGAGAAAAAAAATGTTAGAAAAATGTCCAAAATTTTCTTAAGCCAAAATCTTTTTTATATTATATGTTTATATATGTTTAAATTTTCATAAAGTTCGGATCAAAAAACGATGATTTCTGAGTCTTTTTTGTTAAATGTTGGGATGATTTTTCAAAAAAAAAAATTGAAAAGAATTGAGAAATTCAAAAATGACCTCTCTAAAGTACAATCTAGAGGCAAATCCGGTTTCAAAAAGTTACTGATCGAAACTTTTGGACAAGTATTTCCATACGAAAAGTTTTACACAGAAAAAAAATAAAAATAAAAAATAAACATCATTGTAAAAACACTATCTTCTTCACTTCGTTCAGAATCTAAAGTGTACTTTGCTCGTCGGGGTGTTCACAAGTCGAGTGAGATTTTCTTGACGAGTGTATTGAATTTTAAAGAAACAATGAATCATTTCTTCAATAAAACGATTCTGAACTAAGAAAATTAATAATATAAGAAAAAAAAATGTAAAAATTCGGAGTGCCGGGCTGGAATTGAACCTAGATACTGTCGCGTGAAAGGCCGGTTCCGTTACCATTACGCCACAAAACATTACTTGACCTAGTAAGTGAAATAGTAGGTATTTAGTATAATAACCGAAAATATTGAATTTTCAAAATAGAATAAAATAGTTAGAAAACTATTGTTGCACATGGATTTTAATTCACACCATCGTATTCAACGTCGAAAAATACATAACTACATAAGATGCAATAAAACATTATCAACTTTCAGCAACCACATGTTTATTTATAAATATATGCTAATATCTGTCTGTATTTTCTCCGATTTTTTTTCAATCAAACCCTTGTAAAATGTTTAATTATTCGTCCGTAAGAAATTTTATTGCAC